>OV651813.1:98262099-98358902 GCA_927349885.1 Psylliodes chrysocephalus
CCAAGTTTCGTTGTAAATTTATACATATTATGTATTATAGTCTCACCTTTGGGTAATTAATTATTTACGATACCATTCTTTAAGATTTTCTTTGTTTATTTGTGTTTATAGCTGTCAGAATTGGAATAATGTTTTTTAATTATGACAGTGAATGACATAAACGTCATTTGACGACAGAACACCGACAAGTGTCATGTTGGTGGGACGTTCCAATATCGGGCTCAGAACCCGAGGTAAGGTAGTTTCACAATGAGCGATTTTAAGTCGTGAGGGATTTTTTTGCGATCGCTGTTGTATTAATTTTTGTCGGGAACAGTTTCCCAAATGTAGTTATACTGTATATAAATATTGTTTTTAGGGTACCTTTCGTAAATGGTCTCTTAAGTTATATAGTGGGGAATTCTTGAGGATGAATTTCTGAACCCACTTGGCTTGAAATTTATCGGAAAGGGATTTCGGCCATTTTAGACGGCTGACGTATTGTTTCTGTCAGTGGGTGTTGAGTCACGTTGAAGACGATTTTTGTGTCGAAGTAGAATTTTCTTAATATTTAGCCCCATCGGCTTACCCTAATTAAAGGGGATTTTAGATTCTACTTCATGGTTAATTGTGGGTAAATGGACATTTCGTATTTTGAGAGGAATTTTAGTGTATTGGTAAATTCCTATGGTCATTGGTCCAGCCCATATCTAATATAGGATTTTAACGCAATAATCGGAAGTTCACAGCATTTGGAGTGTGGAATATTGTTGTGCTGTGGATCATCTCACGTGTTTCTCATCCTTGGAAGACTACCAAGTTAACCCTTTACGAAAAAGGTATGTTTTGTATATATTTGGTTATGTTACGCACCATGTGGCTGTCAATTTCTTTTGTGTTATGGCATGGTGTAACAGAATATTAATTATTTGAGCTCATAATACTGTTTATGACTCACTGTTGAGCCAATGTAATTTTTCTTCATCCTAGATGCTGAATAGTTTCTAGTTTATGTACATTTTTGGGTAATCCTATAGTTAGGGATACTTGAGTCAATGTGTATTGACATTTTTCTTTGTAATATTTTAAGGGTTTCACCCAGGGGCTTGTTAGCCCAAGATTCGTCGACAGTTTCACCCAGGGGGTTGTTAGCCCAGGATTAGACGACAGTTTCACCCAGGGGGTTGTTAACCCAGGATTTCAACAGTTGTACACAGAGGGTTATATCGTCCGGAGTTCAACGGTTTCATCGAGGGAACACAGAACATTGGTATGCTAACCACCTAGCTTACTTGTAGCTAGATTTACAATGATGATTCTCGTTCTGGATAGGAAGATGGGAATGCTGTGAAAGAAGACACCCTACTATCAGGTTTTTCTTATACGTTATATTGAAGGTTTCATGCGTGCATTGTTAAACTATACATTCACTTTCAACCGAATGTTGTCAAGGTATTCTCAACATTATTTATACTTTTAAGCACAGAATGTTCTAGGGTTCTTTCACTCATAACTTAAGTATTATCAAATGTTACATCGTTTAATTGATTAATATTTTAAAGTTTTACTTAATTTAAGCACTTAATGCTGACGTAGTAATTCTTCGGGTCGCAGAACACTTGGACTGCTTCCACGTTTAAGTTGTAATTCTTCAGTTATTAAGGGCTACTGCCATACTTTTACTTTATTCAATTTATTCATTATTAAATGGTCGAGACTTAACGATTAAGTTAAGCAATCTCAGAAGACCCGTGTGGGGGCAGAGATTAAGTAACCTCTTCCAACCTGGGAGTTTAAGTAAATAACCTCTGTGTCTAAAGTCCTTTATATGTTGTATTTTTATTTTCTTTTTTTGATATTTTTATTTAGTTTTATGAATTATACTTAATTATAAAATTTCATGGTTTAATAATTTTCTTTTGGGTAGTTTGGTCTTAACTAAAAGTTAAGCAGATATCACCTTCCAATTTGGAGAGGGTTATAAGCTTATAAGGATTATAAGTGTATTGTTTAGTTTATAATATATGATGTAGTATAGGTGCGGTTATGCACAATATTTAAGTTAACTATTATTTTATTTTTTATGTAAGGTGGAAATTAATATTTTGCGCATGCGTCATGCCTGGTACCAAGCTAACGACGAACCGTGCCATATTTTGATTTAATAATTTATTTTGGGTTATGCATATACATATACAGTGTAAATTTTCTCTTTAATTTCCTCAAATTTTTTTTGATTACCTAAGCCATTAGGTAATTAGTCTGTATATTTAGTAAATATTTTTTTCTTTATAAAGGAACATAAGTTGAGGTTTGTCTTTTATTTCTTTCCTCATTTACTGGGTTTTTGGGGAAATAGGATCATAGTTTGGCCACTAGATAGACCCAGTTGGCGCCTATTCATTTGTCTACTATTTCCGGAATTATTGTAAGCTATCCACCCCCTAGCTGCCGTCTGAGCGACGTCGAAGGCCCGAAGGTTGACACCGGAACAATCGAAACTTGTGTAACCGTAGTAGACAACATTTTTAATTGTAGTTAATACTTTAATAATTTTTTTTTTTTTAGTTTAAAAATTTTGGTGGAATCACCAAGTTCATTTCTTAGGTTACAATGCAAATACTCGTTGTGCATGTGAAGTGCCGGTTAATTTTATATGTTCTCATGTACATTTCTTATTTAGGTATAAAATCTTGTATATTTACAAAATCCTGACTTTGGCCCTTTTAGAACCAAGTCAAGCCACAAAATAATAGAAATTTATCATAATACCTACAAGGTTCAAGGTTGGAAAAAAGTTCTTGGATGTTGTCTGACATTAGATAATAATTAACTTGCTTAGTTATTTATTTTTAGCTATTTTTTTAGTATACTTAATGCATTTTACAAATTGTATGAATCTAAGAATTTTCAGCTCTTTTAATAATCCACTGAGATTAAATACAGTCTGTTCGCTATACTTACGCGGGTTTCGGATTAACAAAATTATGCAAATTAGTCATTGACAACCAGTTCCAATAAGCCTCTTCCCAAGAAATTAGGTAAAATTGCCCTGATGGTCAGATTTAAATTAAAATAACATTAGCGTAGGTACTAAATTTGTTACAAATATTGCAGTTAAATTGATTCTTTGCAAGTGTTGACATTGTATGTATTGTAAATTTAGTGGAAATTTTAAAAATGCCTAGACGTGTGTTAGATGTAGATAGTCTAATTTGTAGTCTACATAAGTATTTTACGGATGAAAAAGAAAATGGGGGTCCTTTAAAATCGGTAATGTCTGTACAACAACGCGTATGCTATGCTCTAGGAATTAGTGAAACCAAATTAAGAGGAGTATTACAAAATCACAATAGTGAACTGCCGAAAGAAGATCACCGCAAAACTCGTCCATCATTGAAAACGAAAGATACTCCAGATGCAAAGAAATTTGAAATTCGTAATACCATTTATCGAATTAGGGCCAACAAGGAACATGTGACCTTAAATTACAATTCTCTCGGAATTAATAGATAGAAAATTTGACGACATTGGCAGAACAAGGCTATGGCAAGTGATACATAACTTGTGTTTCAAATTTCAAAAGGAGGATAACAGAAAGGCCCTTTGTGAAAGAAGTTCTGTCGTGCACAAGAGAATTAACTTTCTAAGAAAATATTTTAAATTAAAAGAAGATGGGGCGAATTGCCATATTCTCTTGGTTGCACCCCTATAGAAAATATCCAAGTTTCGTCTAAATATACAAAATTCGCCCCTTCTTCTTTAAATTTAGAATATTTTCTTAAAAAGTTAATTCTCTTGTGCGCGACAGAACTTCTTTCACAAAGGGCCTTTCTGTTTTCCTCCTTTTGAAATTTGAAACCCAAGTTTCACTTGCCATAGACTTGTTCTGCCAATGTCGTCAAATTTTCTATCTATTAATTCCGAGAGAATTATATGTTCCTTGTTGGCCCTCATTCGATAAATGGTATTACGAATTTCAAATGTCTTTGCATCTGGAGTATCTTTCGTTTTCAATGATGGGCGAGTTCTGCGGTGATCTTCTTTCGGCAGTTCACTATTGTGATTTTGTAATACTCCTCTTAATTTGGTTTCACTAATTCCTAGAGCATCGCATACGCGTTGTTGTACAGACATTACCGATTTTAAAGGACCGTCATTTTCTTTTTCATCCGTAAAATACTTATGCACACTACAAATTAGACTATCTACATCTAACACACGTCTAGGCATTTTTAAAATTTTCACTAAATTTACAATATACATACAATGTCAACACTTGCAAAGAATCAATTCAACTGTAATATTTGTAACAAATTTAGTACCTACCCTAATGTTATTTTAATTTAAATGTGTCTGTTAGGGCAATTTTACCTAATTTCTTGGGAAGAGGCTTATTGGAACTGGTTGTCAATGACTAATTTGCATAATTTTGTTAATTCGAAACCCGCGTAAGTATAGCGAATAGACTGTACTCACTAACTTGCCGCTCGATGAAATATATATATTAATTAAAATCGTACGTGTATTTTATTACAACTCCTTACTCCTCACCAACCCTACATTAACATTAACCCATTCTCTCCAATTAGTAAGTGTGTGGCTTAGCGCTATTTTTATCACCAATACGAAATACGACGAATACACTTTCGAATGAATAAATCGATTCTACTAATAATCGATTATTTCATTCGCAAAAATATGAAAGAGCATGTCTCAGTCAACCAACATGCTTCTCTGATATCCTATTACTAGATGTGTTTCAGTGATACCAATGATTATTTAGCAATAACAAAACATTTCATTTAACAGTTTGTGCAATTTTAATGATTGTCGTTACATTAATATAATGTTATACCTAATTAATGTTCATTAGAAATCAACAAACAAATGAAATTAGTTTAAAATATCATCTAATCACCCTATTGGTTTTACTGAATGTAATAAATGAATTTTATTATTTATTAATGGTTGTTGCGTAAAAATTTAATATTTATTATGATGGATAAGTTAACATCATCATCATTAGACTAGTTGTTAAAGATCTTAAGACTTAATTACTAGCTATAATTAAAATTGATTGTATAAAATCCAGTAAAATCGACTGTTAATAACAGGAAAGCATAACGGTCCTGGATAAAATATGGTGAGTTTATGAAGCGATTAGTTCATAATACGCGTAATAAAGTAATTATAAATTACTGAAGTGAGTTAGTTCTGTCCAAAGATATTCTGCAATTATTCGTCACTGAATGCACCGCTGAATGTGCCTAACAGAGTTTAAATTGAGAATGGTTTTCACGCCCACCGCGTAGAAGAACTATACTCTTTGGTAGAAGTGTTGGATATTCATCTGCTCTCCATCCAGTACCTATATAGTCTATTTTTATGTATGAGAAAGTAATAAAACAGCATTTCAAATGCAAAACTTAGTACGGTAATTTTAAATATTTTTACAGAATAATCTAAATATTTCCAAAAATTGTAATAAATGTACCTGAGTTATTACAAGTTTTGGGTCTTTTATTGGTCCTTTCCTTTATAAACATAAGCTGTACAGAACAATAGAAAAAGGTTTGGACAGGCCAAAAGCCCTGTGTATTAAAGATTACATAGCCGTATCTTAAGATTATTTTCAATAAGTACCTATTTGCCAATTTTGTTTTATTTTAATTCCATCGAATTATAAGTAGATAAATACCTTCTCAACAAATTTCACCGAAAATGCGATTATAGGTTTTCCATTTAGTAAGGAGGTCCAAGTTGTGTATTCTTGACAGTTTACTAAATGTCGTTTAGTTGCAACTTGCAAGGTGCAGTGTGATTTCTAGTGTGATCATGGAAAATTTGGAAGGGCCGCGTAAACGACAAAAAATCGGTCCTTTAACAGTTAATGAAAAAACATTAATATTTAATTGTTTTAAATCATTTACAGACAAACATTTATGTAAAAGTGTTGATGACACAGTGGAATTAATTAGTAGTACGGTTGGTGTTGGGAAATCTACGATGAAAATCTTTTGAAAGAAAGACTTCGAAGGAAAGTGCATGTGTTCTTCTTTAGAAAATAATTTCCGACAGTAGACAAAGTTCTTGCCACGGTTCGAGATGATAAGGATTACCCTGAAATGAGTCGAAGCACACTATGGAAACTTTTAAAAGAAATAGGTTTTCTATGGAAAAAGCATTCCAGAAAGTCTATTTTAATAGAAAGAAGCGATATTGTAGTATGGAGAAGACATTACCTAAGGACTATAAAAAAAATGAGAAACCGAAGAAGAAATATATTTTATTTAGATGAAACATGGATTAACGAGGGACATAAACCAAATAAATTTTGACAAGATGAAACTGTTACAAGTCGAAGACAGGCTTTTTTAAATAATTTATCTACTGGTTTAAATCCATCATCAGGAAAGGGGCGCAGACTAATAAGAGTACACATCGGTAGTTCAAACGGTTTTGTTGAAGGTGGTTTATTGACTTTTGAATCTACTCGTACCGGTGACTACCATGAGGACATGAATGCTGATGTCTTTAAAGAGTGGTTCGAACAAATTATAGATCTTCCTCAGAACTGTATAATAGTAATGGATAATGCAAGTTATCACTCGAGACTTATAGAAAAAATTCCCACAACCAAGTGGTTAAAAAAAGATTTACAGAATTGGCTAAATTCAAAGAATATTAAGTTCCATCCCGGTTCTGTGAGAAAAGAACTGTATCATTTGTGTTCCCTTCATAAAGAGAAATTCAAAAAATATGAAATTGATGAAATTGCAAAAAAACGTGGGATGACGGTGGTTAGATCACCACCATATCATTGCGAAGTAAACCCGATTGAACTGATATGGGCACAGATAAAGGGAGAAGTTGTTTTTGGAGGCTGTAAATAATGTGAAGCCTGAAAACTGGGAAAAGGCAGTAAATCATACGATTAAAGAAGAAGAGAAAATGTGGAAGTTGGACAATATTACTGATGAAATGATCAAGCCACTCATTGTAAATATTGGTTGCGACAGTTCATCTTCTGATTTCGATTCTGATTTGGATTTGTAGGTAAGAAGTAGTTTTTATATTAAAATTATTATTTATGAACGTAACGTTGTTTAAAAGTCAAAGTTTAAACCCTTATACCTACATAACCCGTTTGACACAATGTTCTTAATATACCTTGTGGAAAAATAAAACATTTTAGAAAAAATTGCACTTTTTTACCTTCAGCTGTTTAGAAGTTATAAGCAGGCTAATTAGGTGAAAATATAAGTGTATACTCGAAGAATAACTTCAAAAAATATTTTAACTGTCTACTAAAAGAAGTGCTACGCCTATGGATTACGAACGCTTTATTATTTTAATACTTTTTCATACATAAAAATAGACTATAGTAAATGGCAAATAGGCTAGCAGGCAAGGGCGGATCCAAGACGAATTTTCCGGGGGGGGCATTGCCTTTAGATATTCCCATTTTAGCATATTTTTTGAGTAAGAATCGTAAGAATTTTCTCCTCGGGAGGTGTGTGTGTGTGTGGGGGGGGGAGGGGGGGTGCAAGAAGGCAAATCAAATCTTCAAGTATTTATTGTGTCACAGCTTATATATTATTAAAGTACAAAAATTCTATAGTGTACAATATCTAGGTTCAACCTAGAAGGACCCATCATCAGCCCTATTAAAAAAAGCAACCAGACTATAATTACCTGTAAAAAGTAATGTTAAAGAACAGAAGTTTATAATTATTAACATTAACTGAAGTTGAAAGTAGGACAAAATGGAGGAAAAATAATGTAAAACATCTCCAGAAAGCAATCAACAATTATACATAGGGGGAAAATAAAAGGGGAAAGAAGGGGGAGGAGTCAAATTAAGAGTGGTAATATCAGTGGCTCATTTTTCAAGAGGCCTTGTCAGATCAACCTATTCAATTTGAGGGATTAAGAGGATAGAGACAAGATTTGTGAGATTTGGTGTGATCACATTATGACTTATACTAAAGGAGTAAATGCAACAATAACACGTATTTATCTTCAACTATTAATGCATTGATAAAACACAAACGAAGACTTTGCTGGTAATGGATTTTAAAAATATAACTTTATATCTTTTTTATACTAATAAACATACTGCCAAGATATATAAATGTTTATTTTTTCACCTTTTCCCATGATTTCCTCTTATTTCATTTAAAATATATATAAATCAATATTTGCATAATTGTAAAACTTGTGTAAAACCTATTAAATCGTTACTAGTGCAATTAGGAAAGAAAAATCAGCTTATTTAAATTATCGTGCAAGCATGCAAAACAAAAAAGACCTTTGGAAAGCAATGAAATCCTTGAATATTTCAAACAAAACTACATTCCATATTCCTGATGGCTTAAGTGACCCTACTGATATAAACAAGTATTTTACGTCGGTATTCAGTCAGAGAAATTGTTGTCCTTACACTACATCTTATTATAACTCAAATCTATTTAATCCTGGTATTAATTTCTCTTTTAAACTTGCAACAGTAAATGAAATTAGGTCAATAGTTTTGGAATTAAAATCAAACGCATTAGGAATTGATAACATCTCAGCAAAAATGTTACAACTTTCTATTTCAGTCTGTGCTCCTTACATAACGCACATTGTAAATTGCTGTTTAGAAGTTGGTTACTTTCCTGATAGCTGGAAGTATTCCTTAATCAAGCCTTTGCCAAAATCAAATAAGCCTGAAACATTTAGCGACCTTCGGCCCATAAGTATTTTACCGACGTTGTCCAAAATTATAGAAAAAGTAATTAGTAAACAAATATATACATACGTATTTTCTCATAATATTGTAACCACTAAACAATCAGGTTTTCGAAAGGGGTTTAGTACTACAACATTACTCTTAGATTTAACAGATAACATTATAAGATCAATGGATGAAGGAAAAGCTACAATAGTTACTCTGCTTGACTTTTCTAAAGCGTTTGACACTATAGATCATCAGCTTCTTTGTGCCAAACTCAAATATTTTGGTTTCGATGAAACCTCACTAAGATTTTTCAAATTGTATTTAAGTAACCGCTACCAAAAAGTAACGTTAGAGAAATCATCTAACTTTATGTGTGTAACATCAGGAGTACCCCAAGGCTCGGTTCTTGGTCCCCTTTTGTTTTCCATATATATTTCAGACCTTTATAAATTATTGGAGCATGTAAATATACACTCTTTTGCTGACGACACGCAACTATATTATTCCTTTGACCCATGTGAAGTAGATATAGCCTCGCAAAACATGAATTCAGATTTAAATGCAGTATATACATTTTCTATGAATCATAACCTTAAACTAAATGCCAGTAAATGTCATACAATATTATTTTGTCCTAAAAATATAGAACATAATGTACAACAGAACCTTAAGCTATTCATTCAAAATGAACCTCTAAAATCTTGTAGAAGTGCCAAAAACTTAGGCATTATTTATGACTGCAAATTAAGGTTTCAGGACTATGTTTCGCTCCTAGTCAAAAAATCGTATCTGGTTATTCGTCAATTATACAGGAATCGAGGTATTTTGAGTTTCACATTACGTAAGTTGCTTTGTGAAAGTCTTGTATTGTCCATCCTAAATTATGGACTTTTAATTTACTATCCTTGTTTGGATCAAATAACCAAATACAGACTTCAAAAGATTCAAAATTGTTGTTGTCGTTTTGTATTTGGTATCAGAAAGTATGATAGAATATCAAATAAAATTAAAGAACTTAGCTGGCTCAATATAGGAAATTTATTTAAATATCAGATGGCTGCCACGGTATTTCAAATTCTTTTAACCTCAACTCCCATATACTTAAAAAATAAATTGATATATCGGAAAGATCTGCACAGTTTACATTTAAGATATCCACACAACTTAACGATTCCGAATTACCGATTATCATTTTTCAAAAGATCTTTCACATATAACGCCATTTCAATATATAACAGTCTACCTAGGGAAATTAGGACATGTTCTTTGACATTTTTGAAACAAAATTATAAAACGTTGCTATTAGTTGAGCAATGAATACAGTGCTAACGTTAATATATTATTAATTTCAAACATTTTTCCTTATTTAATTGTATTTTAAGTTCCATTGATTTCAGTTTAGATTAAATACAGGGTTAACATTTTTAATCATAAATTAATTGTATATTAAATTTCTTATTTTTTTTATATTGTAAATGATGGATACCTTTTGATTATTTTACATTTATATTTATGTTGAGGTTAAGTTGAGTAGCGCAAGCTAGACTTCGCCTCATGATGTTTATGTGCATTGTATATTACAAGCAAATAAAGGCAATCTATTATTATTATTATTATTATTATTAAATACTGTAAATGCCCGTTCTCTGTCTGATTCACCCTCACGCTCTCGCCGTCGTGGTCTAAGTCTGACTGCCCCGCAACACAGAACACTTACTCTTAGAACGGTATCTCCCACGTTAAAAAAGGATGATAGAATTTTCAGCGGCACCTAGTGGACGTGGTTGATTTTTTTCAATTAAGTCCTTGTCTGGTAAGAGGCCATATGAAAGAAGAGAAAATAAAAAGAAGAAGAGAAGAAAAGCGCGGGGCTATTCAAATTTGACAGTAAAAATTATCCGCATTAAAAACTGTTAGCCAAATTAAGATTTGTTCACACAAACTGCATTTTTTGCTTCATTATAGCGATAATCGCTATAATAAAGCAAAAATGCAGTTGGTGTGAACAAATATTAATTTGGCTAACAGTTTTTAGATAAAAAAACAAGCATATTCAAAAAAATAAATTTATTAAAGAATATATATAATACAAATCCAATATTTAAAAAATGTAATGTATATGAAAATTGTATTATGTACAAAGTAGCTGAATGGGTGCTACATATTCCAGGAAACAACACTGTCGGTCATTTTGTGAAGAACTTTATCTGCGAAAAAAGAAAGACAGTATAAGTACAATCTCATTAAAATAAATGTACAGTTCATCAAATTTCTAGAGGCTTTCGACGGCTAGACAGAGAAAGCATTACTGACAGGCATCCCGACGGATTTACGCAATGAAAGTACACTCTGCGCATCAAGTATTTCACTATTTCATTCAGACGTAAATGTCAGATGTAAATTTCGCTAAAACATTTCTTTTATTTTCGTTTGTGTTTTTTGCTCATTACAGTTTAATAGAACCTAAGTATGGAGTTTAATAGCAAATTAAGAGGCCGCGTGATTAACAGTCAATCTCGCGAAATAATAGCCAATGTTATAGAGTTTATGAGAAGAGAAGGAAACTTTAATTCACCTTCAATACCATTTAAAAATGTAAATGATCGTGTTGCTGCAGCCACAGGAGTATCTAAAAACACTGTCGTCCGCATTTCTGGAGAGAAAAAAAGAATCGATAACCGTGAGATATCGGAATTTTCATCACCAAGAAAAACCATTAAAAAACCAAAAACAGTTAATGATATAGATGAAGCTGCATAAGATTCAAATTTTATTTTTTTATTATTAGATAGCTATTTTTGTTTCTGAGTTGTGTTCATTTACAGGCTCAATTTTTTTCCGTTTCTCCTTTTTGATTTTATATGGGGTTTCAAGTTGTTTTTGACTTATTTCGACGTTAATCACAACAACACACTTTTTTAATAAAGCAAACAAGTGTTAAGAGGTATATGTACGTGTAAACTACAATTACAAAAAATTGATATGAAACCCATGAAACCACCAACAAAAATGTAAAGCTAGCTTCCGTATTAGAACATGGTGTCATTCGTCGAGATAATTTATCGTTTTGTTTAATAGATCAAGAAATGTAAATATTCCCCTGTTATTTTTTATAAAATTATAAGAGAAATAAATTTTTTCTAAATAGTATAGTTTATTATTTTGTAGAAAAACAAAATTTCGAAAATTTTAGTAATGTTTCAGAAACAACCGTTATTAATAATAGGTACCATTTTCCTTAATAAGGTAGAAATAAAATATAAACTATTTCCACGATTTACAAAGGCCTACAAAAAAATTATAGGTATTTTCCGCTATCCTATAAAATTTATATTTTCTGATTCAATTTCAAAAGGTTGAAGGAATTCCAAAACACCTTTTATGGCATAATAATTATTTTCAATTCTACATACTATCTTTAGCTGCTTTTAAAAATGTTCTAAGAAAGTCCAATCAGACCAATTTAATCCCTAAACTATTCCACACTTTTGAAATTTAATTACCTAAAAATATTAAAAACTATTTAAAATAACTTGTTTAGCAGACTGTACAACAGCTATCTTAGTCACACGTAGCGCGTTCTCTGTCTGGGCGTCGAACACCTCTAGAAATTTGATGAACTGTATTAATAAAAAATTATAAGTCCGAGGAATATTTTTTTTGTAGTCCAACATCTACGATACAGCTTTGCAACCCCAAACGTCATTAAACAGAAAATACACAGTATATGCCGCGTTTGAGAATCCACATTGGCTGCATCTGAGATGTAGTAAATCTTTGATCACGTGATTCAGTATATGTAAATGTAATGGGACAGATGTGTCCGATTTAAAATAAAGGCGCTGTTCTCTACATCTCAGCAAATAGGCTAAAATAATAATTTATAATACTCTAATATTACCTCATTTTAATTATTGTGCCACTATACTGTATTTGCTCAACCAGAATGAGTTGCAATGATTGCAAAAGTTGCAGAATAGAGGTATGAGGATAATAGGCCTTTTCATCATGTGATGAGCGCAAGCGCAGCAGCCATGTTAAAATGGCGGTAATTCAAAAGTTTCGTACTGTTTTGATCGAGAATGGCTTGTAAAGCAATACTATCTTTACAGATAAATTTTTGCTCTATCCCAAGCCTGCGCATACCAGTTTCCCACCTCGGCCCCGCAATCATCATCAACCGTCGTGCTGCTGTCTTATATTTCTATACGTTACATCTATCTTTTCTTTTAGTTTTGATATTTACCATTAGGAAACAATGAAAACATAAAACACAAATATTTTATTTTAAGACATTTTAATCAAAGTATATATATGTATAAAATTTAGTTTATAATCTCTTAACCGCTAATTAAATCTTTAATTACGAATGTAATACTGCAAAGTTCGTGTTAATAATACAAATACTATACTAAACTTTAAATCGTTTTAAAGAACTCATAATACCTAGTAACTAAATAAATGAAAATATGCTCAACAGTTTATTGTTTAGTATACTTATACCTAATTTAATTTACTAATATCAAGCATCTAAAAAATTTATGTTGACTCTTGAACCTAAAATAATTAATTTAGATTTAATTTAGTATAAGTATTCTAGAAGAATTATAATTTATATTTTTATACATTATAGAAACACATCCATCTTTTATTTTATTGTTTTGATTTAGATAGCTAACACTGCGTTTTTGTCTAATTTTTGATTTGATATGTTGTCCTCAATATTTTTATTTTCTGTGTTGCACACTTTCCATTCTCCTTCAATTTTATTTAGATGAACTATATTCCGCCTGTACTCCTTTCCCGTAGTATCGTCTTTTACAATTATATTCCCCCCAGTTCTTTTAATTACGGTGTGGGGTGTGTCATCAAAGTTTGGTGTAACTTTATTTGTGGAAACGATATTTTTACGATACACTTTATCTCCAATCTCAATATCCATTTCTTTTTTGCCTCTTCCTTTACGATCTTCTCTTTCTTTTGACTTTTCTTTTTGAATCTGATCTCTATCCATCATTTCTTCATCATATACATTTTTATTATCCAATGAGCTAGGCATTCTATCTCTAAACTGCCGTCGGAAAAACAGTTCGCTAGGAGTTATGCCTGTAGTTATGTTACGAGTACTATTGTACATCACTAAATAGTCCAGGAGTTCCTGTTGCCAGTTCTTTTTAAGTGCGTGACTAATTTTTAGTCTTTTTAAAATGTCTCTCTTTTGTCTTTCCACTTCACCGTTCATTTGGGGCCAATAGGCAATTGTGTGAAATAGTCTAATGCCATTCTCATGGCAAAACGACTCCATTTCTTGGCTTATAAATTGTCTTCTATTATCAGCAGTAATGGAGGCAGGTAAACCTAATCTAGAAAAAATTTATTTTAGAATGGAGATGGTATTTGTGGCGGTAATAGATTTCATTACTTTTATCTCTTTATATCGACTAAAATAGTCTACTATTAAAAAAGAGATTTTCGCCACTTGGTAAAGGTCCCATAAAATCCACTGCAACATCAATTCAGAGACCATCTGGAATTTGCCTTCTTTTCATGGGATACGGATTTGTTGGAGCTGAAACTAGGGTACAACATTTGCATGATTTTACTATGCTTTCTGCGGAATTATCCATTTTGGGCCACCAAACTTTAGTTCTTCATAGCTACGATTCCCGGATTTCCTTCGTGAGCCGCATCCAGAACTCTTTGTCACAGTTTTATAGGTATAACGATTGTTGTACCTCTTAGCAAAATGTTATCAAATACACAAAATTCTTCCTGGAAAACTTGACAATGTTTTATCGGATCTTGCCAGTCGTTTCTCTCAAAACCAGCTCTAATTTTCTGAATTTCATCATCTGTTTCCGAGCATTCTTTTATTTCCTTAAGTGTATCGGCTATTGGTCGAGAATATTCAACAATACTTTAAACATAGTCTTGGTTTTCGAAAAGTTTTGCTTTTGAAGGATTTATTTCACACAACCTTGACAAAGGATCAGCAATATTGCTTTTTCCAGGACGGTAAATAATATTATAATTAAAAGATTGTAGTCGAAGTACCCACCTTTCAATACGTGCGCATGGACGAGACTTTATCCCAAAAATAACCTGTAGAGGTTAATGGTCAGTGACGAGATCGAATTCTTTTCCGTACAGGTAGATTATAAAGTGTTCCACTGCCCATACCAGAGCAAGAGCTTCCTTCTCCATTTGGCAATAACGCTTTTTACAATCTGTGAGACTCTTATTCCCATATGCAATAATGTGTGACCCATTTTGGTCGGACTGTATTAGGACAGCTCCGAGGACTACCGGACTGGCATCTGCTACCACTTGAGTTTTGTCAGATGGGTCGTAATATCCAAGGGTTGGGATATTAGATAAAGATTCTTTTAGCCGACTAAACGCCTCATCGTTTTCAAGGTTCCAATATTTTGTGATACTTGAGTTTTAGCCGCAGTAATTTCCTTAGAGGTTCTGTTAAAGTGGCTAAATTTGGTATCCACTTCCCAATAAAATTTAATAAACCTAGAAAACTGTGTACTTCTTCTAATTATAGATGGGGTTCTGAAAGACCTAATTGTGTCTACATAGTTTTGACGTGGTTTAATTCCGGCAGAAGATAAAATATGCCATAAGAACTGAATTTCTGTTATCTTAAAAATGCACCTTTCTGTGTTTAGTAAAACGTCGTTTTCTTTCAGCAGGTTCATAGTAAAGTTAACTCGCTCATCGTGCTCTATTTCGCTACTGCCAAAGATCAAAATATCATCGATAAAGTTATCCGTCCCTTCACAAGGCAATAGTAGTTTTTCAAGGGTTTTTTAAAAATCTCGGGAGCAGCATTTATTCCAAATAAAAACCTCTTGTACCTATATAGACCTTTACATGTTATAAAAGTAGTAATGTATCTCGATTCTTCCGAAATCTCCACTTGATGAAAAGCATCCTTAATATCAAGACGAGAAAAGTATTTGGCTTTTCGGAAATGTGGCACCAAAGAATCAATTGTCGGAAGGGGATAATTTTCTCGTTTTATAGCAGTATTAGCTTTCCTCATATCAATTCAGATGCGTATATCACCATTCACCATTACTTTTTAATACTGGAACCATAGGAGATATCCATTCCGATGGCCCATTAACTCTTTTAATTATATCCAATTTAATAAGTTCTTCCAACTTTTTATTGACTTTAGCCTCTAATGGAATAGGTATTCTCCTATATGGTTGACTAACAGATTTGTCAATAGGGATGTCTACTATCACGTTTTTTATTTTAGGAAACGTCTTTATATCGTCGATACAATTAATTGTATTCAAACCGATTCTGAGAACACTTAAAGAAATCGCAGTTTCCTTACCCAATAAATTCTTTTTGTCATTTTTTATAACATAAATTTAGCTTTTTGACTTCGTTCTCCTACTTTTATGATGGCGTCAAATGCACCGAGTACATTTAGTGGACCCGGAATTTTTATAAAAATAAATCTCCCTAGAAAGTCACTAGCTCATTCGAGGAAAAGGTTAACAATTTTTTTTTAATCTTACCTTTGATTTCCGACGCCACTTATTTCATTTGCGGAGGCAGAATATGTAGTACTTTGAATTTCCGGTAAAAATTTTTAACTGTCGCTCTATTGTTTCCAGAGAATTCGCTTCTTGTATAATGTTAGTAGAAGAAATGTGGGGCTACTGGGGCACTACTTCCAAAGTCTCCGCTAGTTGGCGCCACCTGTCAGTGGTGGTCAATTGAAACTCGGCTAAGTGGTTTGCGTCTCGGCTAAGTGATGGTTCAATGGGTGGTCGCGTTGGCTGGGAGGCCTAGGGGGGTCGGGGGGTAGGAGGAGGAGGCCTACGGGCGGTCGTAGACGAGGAGGGCTATGCAGACTTGAAAACAAAGAAGAATGAATAATTAATTCGCGAGAGAGAGAGAATTAATTAATATGAAACTATAGGTATGTATAGTAATTAGTAAGCTGTAAAAAAATATTAGGAATTAATAATAAAAATACAAAATTGTTATAAAACGTATTTTGCAAACTAGAAGCAGGATGTGATAAAAAAAATATCAATCATTTATACGAGACCTTCGCGGACCGATAACATCGCGTCGTCATGGTTTTGGCGAGGCGTGTACAAGGTGATATGAATAATAAACAGGATACGAAAATCGCGGCTTTCATGGTCAACGACATCGTTATCGATAATATGTATGCAGATTACTACTACTACTACTACTACTAATAATTACTATACATACCTATAGTTTCATATTAATTAATTCTCTCTCTCTCTCTCTCGCGAATTAATTATTCATTCTTCTTCGTTTTCAAGTCTGCATAGCCCTCCTCGTCCACGACCGCCCGTAGGCCTCCTCCTCCTACCCCCGACCCCCCTAGGCCTCCCAGCCAACGCGACCACCCATTGAACCATCGCTTAGCCGAGACGCAAACCACTTAGCCGAGTTTCAACTGACCACCACTGACAGGTGGCGCCAACTAGCGGATACTTGGGAAGTAGTGCCCTAGTAGCCCCACATTTCTTCTACTAATGTTCTGCAGTGTTATTTCATCTCCCGATGCTAGAATTTTTTTCCTTAATTCATTTGAGGGACATTTTTCAAGGATTTGATCTATAAGATGTTCTTCAACTGTTATTTAGAAGCTTGTTGTCTGAGTTTTACTATGTAACAACCATTTAACCCTAAAGACCAACGCTCGTCACCAAATGTAACAACCGGTTAGCCTAAAGACCATTTGTAACTACTGATAGGTCTTTAGCTACTGTTGTTAATATACTATTAAGGGATTAGGGCAGCGCCTGTCACCAGCCAAAGGGTCCTGGAGTCCTTAAGGAACATCCATTCGCCAGTGGCAAAATAAAATAATAAAAGAAAATAATAAAATTACAAAAAAAAACATCCCTTAATAGCATATGTCGAGCGGTTCTTGGCAACTAGTTTTAGACTCTTTTAGTCCTAAGGGAATAGAAACGCCGAGGCTTCTCAAATGCTCGGAGTATTTTGCTGGTTTGGGAAAGGAGGAGAGATTAATAATAAGTATTAAAACATTAACAAATGTATATTAACAATAAATAAAAAACTTGACAAATAGTCTTCAGAAAAAAATGAATAAAATTCCATTTAGAGAATAATGCACTATAACTAATAGTAATAAAGATAAGCATAAAATATAATTCGGGACGAAAATGTAAAATTGGCATTTATATGTAAATCAATTAATCAATTATTATTAAACAAAATTAAGTTAAAATATTTACCCATAATTCACATCGTACACAAAAAAACTTTACACATTACTTTACAATAAAAACGAGAACTTTCGCCCAAGGGGGGCGAAAGTTCTGGACCTTAGTCCGAACCCGACTGAGCCTTTCCCCCAAGTGATCCTTTCTATATAAACCAAAATTTATGTGACTGTTGATTGTATTTTACAATGTCACGTTCAATGTAAATTAATAAAATGAAGGTTTGTTTCATTGTCATAAGTGTCTTTTTAATTATTTAATTTAAACATTAAATACTTGTTTAGAATTTTTGGTAAATTCTTTAGATTTTTTCAATTAATAATAATGCCAATTATTACATTATTCCCCCGACAGAAAAAAAATTGAACTACTTGTTCAATTCTTTTTAAAACCCTTAATGTAAATAATTTACAAAAATTTTTAAAACAATCTACAATAATATGATAACCTCACGCTTGCTTCACTGCACAAGTTGTATCTTCTTTGGTCTTCTTAATTGGCTGACCGTAACTACCCTTTCCTCTCTGGCTGTCACCTCTCATCATCCCCTGATCCTTGACCTTCCTGGAATGGTCCCTTCCCGGTCTGGTTTGGTCCTTGGGCTGCTAAACCTGGTAACCCTTTTGGCTGAGGTTACGGGTTCTTTCTGCTACGGTAGTCTATCAATTTTTCAATAGACTTTGGCTTTGGACTCTCTGGTTGACTATTTGCTCGGGACTGCTTCTCTCTTTTGTTACTCTGAGACTGGTAGTGTACATGGCTGCTGTACACGGCTGCTACTGGTGGTCCCTATTGACTCATTACTGGGAATGGCCTCTTTCATTGAACCTTAGTCCATTCCATATGAATTATTTGGTCCCTTTTTTCCGCATTTGACTCCATGTTCTTCCTGCTGTGGATTTGGCTCCCACAGACTCAAAATGGACCCAACATCATGTCAAGCTCCATTGGCGGTATAACTCATGCCCTCTGAGAGCTTGGTGGTACTGGTTGGCGGATTTGGATGGAACAGTCTCTTTGTAGCCTTGGATTCTGGAGTCCTGGAATTCGGCCAATTCTCTGCCGTGGATCGTGGAATCGTGGAACTCTGGGTTCCCTTGGTACGGTCCTGGATTTTGATAACTATCACGATTTGGACTTCGTGATCGTCCTGGAAACGGTGCTGATGGTGACTCTGGCAAAGGTAGTACGGTGTTGACCTCTTCTTCTTTCTTCTTTTCCTTCTTCTTTTTTCTTTTTCTTCTTCTTGTGCAGTGGCAACGTCTTTTGATTATCCTATGACAAAAATATTATTTACATTTCAGGTTTTCCAACAAAAAAAACAAATCTTTTATACAAATTTCCTTAATTATCCCAAAAGCACATTTACAGTTACGAAAACAAATATGTTTTATAATATACCAAAATTATTTTTTTATTATTGAACTAGAAAACGTTATTTATTTTTAAATCTCTATCTCGCAATTATTTATATTTACTATGAATATTAAATTTCAAAACATTGTAACTAGAATATATTTTTTTTGAGTAGGTAGCATTTTCTAATTCTCTGAGACTTACAAATTTATGCAGTTCTTATTTTATTTCAAAATTAATCCCACTAAGATTTTATAAATTTGTATTTCTCCCCATTTTTGTTTTCGAAACGAATCAACAATCAAAGCTAGTATGTTTTATTACAGAAACAATACTTTCATTTATTTCCTGGCCATTAAAAATAAACAACATATATCTCTAAGAATAAAACATACATATGTTAAATGCACATAAGCGTAGATTAAATAGTTGTCTACACCTAATAAAACCCAATAAAATACCTTTCTAAAATAATTCTTATGTCATTAATTCTACTAATTCCAATAAAATACCTTTTTAAAATAATTTTTGCTTTACTTTACCTATTTACTTCATATATATTTTTACCACCTGTTGATATATATATTTTCTTTTCTTCTTACTCTTCTCTCGATATCGCTTGAAATTCTGCATCTCCATACTTTGAAACTTTCCTGCTTCTATCGCAATTTTCTCATCTGGTGGCGCGTCGTGGCGCCTGGCATAGCGGCGTAGCTCTCTGGTAGAGCGGCGTTGCTTCTTGGTTGAGCGATCTGGCTCCTAAAAAATCGTTATTGCTCCCTGGTAGAGCGGCGTTCTCCTAATTACTTGGCGTTGCTCCCTGGTAGAGCGGCATTCTCCTATAAAATTGGCGTTGCTGCCTTGCAAAGCGGCGTTGCTCCCTGGCAAAGCGGCGTTGCTTCCTGGCAAATCGGCGTTGCTTCCTGGCAAATCGGCGTTGCTTCCTGGCAAAGCGGCGTTGCTTCCTGGCAAAGCGGCGTTGCTTCTTGGTAGAGCGGAATGGCTCCTAATATACGGCATTGCTCCTTGATAGAGCGGCGTTCTCCTAATGTATGGCGTTGCTCCCTGACAGAGAGGCTTCTTCTAATATACGGCGTTGCTCCCTGATAGAGAGGCTTCTTCTAATATACGGCGTTGCTCCCTGATAGAGAGGCTTCTTCTAATATACGGCGTTGCTCCCTGATAGAGAGGCTTCTTTGCTCCCTGATAGAGAGGCTTCTTCTAATATACGGCATTGCTCCCTGATAGAGCGGTCTGAATCCTATTTTTCCCTCGTGTACATCTTGTCCTGGTATCAAAGGGCGTTGTTTAGGGCTGGTCGGAAACTACGTCGATCCATGTGACCCCAAACTCCCTCCAATCTATTTACCTGAATTTTTCACCATCACAGTCTAGGGAAAAGGTCCTTAGAGCTTATCCCTTTACACCGTGACGTGACAACCTCTCCTCTAGTTTTGTCCTGTCGTGGACACTGCTTGGGGGTTGATCGGCATTGTACCTCGATCGAATGTCCCCAAACTTTCTTCTTTTCTTCCTGTTTTTCGCCTGGAGCTCCTGGAATTCCTCGTCGCATATCTGTAATACAATATTCACATATTACTATATAATCACTTTACATATTAATTTTTGCTCTGCCTCTTTTGGGCAGTCCAAACCTCTTTAAATCATCTTAAGATGTGCTCATTCGCACATCTCGCAAGTAGGAGCCATACTAAGCCAAATAAAAGACGGAAGAGAAAGGCCAATCGCATATTCAAGTAGGAAGCTGAGTAGAGCAGAGATGAACTATTCCACCACGGAAAAAGAATTGCTAGGGGTCATTCACGGAGTCAAAACATTCCGATGCTATGTTTACAACACAAAATTTACCATAATCACAGATCACAGAGCGCTGAAATGGATACTATCATTGAAGGACCCAAACTCCAGGCTAACCAGATGGGCATTAACCCTAGCAGAGTACGAATTTGAAGTTATCCACCGACCAGGAAAGAAACATGGCAACGCAGATGCACTCAGCCGGATGTTCGACCCCGCAACGAACTACGTGGAACCCGACTACGAAGAATACGTCGAATACAAGAAACAGAATTTTCACATCCCAACTAGTGAAAATATCGTAAGAAAAGGAGGAAACATACTCACAATCCCAGACAATCAGACGATAGCAGTATTCATCCCAAGAGAGAGGATAGCACGAGATCAAGTTGTAAAGGCAATCCAGGAAACGTACGGACAACCCACAATAGCGAAAGATCAACTACTAGAGAGTATCATAGAATGGAACACCGCCGATAGACGAATATACTACATGATAAACCGAGCGACACCCGAAGACGAAACGTCGTACGAATCAACCTGGGAATGCTTAAAAAAATTGAAAAAACTCGCAGAACTAAACGAAGACCCCATAATCACACTTTTCAATACGAAAACCCAAGTAGAAGGATTAACATGGGAGGAAGTGGAGCAAATGATACACTTCATGTGGTACGGAAGTCAATTAAAGATAGATATAATTACAGAAACACAAAAAGATAATAAAATAAATGCAATAAATGTACACGAAGAAAACAATTGGGAACCAACATGGGACAGAGATTCACTAAAAGAAGCACAACGACGAGACGAATACTGTAAGATAATTATTCAAAAGTTAGACAATGAAGAAAAAGACATGAAAAACAAGTATTACACAGACAAAGAGGGAATACTATACCAACAAAACAATGGAGAAGGACAGGACAAACTAGTAATTCCAAAGAAGTTAATAAAGAAAGTGATGGAAGACTTTCATGACACCCCATTATACTGCCACCAAGGTCAACAAAAGACGCTATTATCAATTAAGAAGAGGTTTTTCTGGCCATCCATCCAAAAAGATGTCTTCAGATACTGCACAGAATGCGAC
The DNA here is from genome assembly GCA_927349885.1 of Psylliodes chrysocephalus. Taxonomy (NCBI): domain Eukaryota; kingdom Metazoa; phylum Arthropoda; class Insecta; order Coleoptera; family Chrysomelidae; genus Psylliodes; species Psylliodes chrysocephalus. Next base: position 98,284,334 of record OV651813.1, read on the forward strand.
GCATGCAATAGAAGGAAGACGTCACCCCACATGAAGAAAGCCCCGCTACAGAAGTTTACAGCTGTAGCTCAACCATGGGAAATCACGTCAATGGACATAGTTGGACCATTAGTAACTTCAGATAATGGAAACAAATACATCCTGACATTCCAAGACCATTTTACAAAATACTGCGAAGCGATACCACTACCAGACCAGAAGGCCCAAACAATAGCGAGAGCATTCGTCGAACAAATAGTATGTAGGCATGGAACACCGACGAAACTACTCACCGACAGAGGAGCAAATTTCTTATCAGAAGTATTGAAAGAAACCTGCAAATTATTGAATATAAAAAGACTCCACACATCCAGTTACGCACCGACGACAAATGGGCAAATAGAACGCATGCATAGAGTGCTTAAAGATATGTTATCACATTACATATCACCAAATCAAAGAGACTGGGATCAATGGCTACCATATATTCTAATGGCTTACAGAGGCAGTATTCATACATCAACAGGATACAGCCCATATTTCCTACTACACGGAAGAGAGCAAGAACTACCAATAGACGAATTTATCCGACCCAAAAGGACTAAGTACGACATAGGAGATAACTACGTGTCAGAATTAGAAGCCAGATTAAAAGATATCTACCAAAAAGTACAAGTAAATACAGAAAGAGCAAAAGAAAACAGAGTCCAAAGGTTTAACGAGAACACTCAAGAGCGAGAATTTCAAGTGGGAGATCTGACATACTTACTAGACGTTAGCAGCAAGGTGGGCATCTCAAAGAAGCTGAGAAACAGATGGATCGGACCATACAAAATTATGGAAAGAATCGGACCAGTCACCTATAGAGTATTACCGCCAAATGGAAGAGCATCACAAGTAGTACACATTAATAGACTAAAACGGTACTACGGGAAAGAAGATGACGAACAAAATGAGCACACGGAAGAGCCAGAACAAGAAACAATAATCGAAGAGACTGAAAACAATCAGGATGTAGAAATTTCAAGGGCAGCCACATTACCGACCTGGATAGAAAGAAAACAGGAAGATGAGGGACAATCAACAATAAGGAAAAGAAGGAAGAGCACACAAGTTGATAGAGGCACCGTACTACAACCCCCACCAACAATTAGACGATCGACGAGAATAAGAAACAGAATCTACAGCACCCCAAACAAAATAAATCTAAACAGAATAAAAAGAAATAGAAAAAACAAAGAAATGGAAAAACAAAAAGAAGAAAAATTGGAAGATTGTATTCAAATAGACACAGACACAGAAGACTTCGAGGATTGCAGTACCCAAGAATTCTCAGATATAGAAGATTTCAAAGATTGCGAATAAATTAAGACATAACAAAACAGTTCATTAGACATAAAAACTTAATATAAATAAACAATACGACACTTACATTGTAATAGGATACCAAAACATTAGAAATTAAAATATTATTAAGACTGAGAAAAAGCGAGTAGCGGAAATATAAACATTAAACATTAGGTCATAATATAATATTTCAAAACAACAATGACATTGAACTTAAAACTCAGAAATTATTTATAAATAGTACTTTAATATTTTAACAGAAAAGCAGCTCGAATTTTCACAATCTTACACCAGTAGCGTAGCATAGGGTATATACGAGTTAGGACAAATAGGAATATTTATAATAAGTTTGTAACATATAAATATAGGGAATTTAAAACACTAGAGTTTAAAGAAATTATTATTATATTGTTTATAGGTATTATCAACAAAGAGGATAAGAAGAAAAAAGAATGGACCGAAAACGTCACACAGCCTTAGCTTTGGTCATCATCAGCATCCTACCAAGTGTAATGGCAATCATAGCCTATGATTGTTCCGAAGAAGCAACCAATATTACGACAATATCACTGAAAGATGTACAAAAATGTCCCACACCAGAGTTAACCTACGAAAGCGAAGATGTCACAGTCCAAGTTATCCAGAGAAATGAATTCCAGCGACAACACATTTGGACCTGCCTAGTAGAAGTCAACAGAATAATGTTCCACTGTGGTATGTACAGTCACACTTCCATTGTGGAAAATGGAGTATCCAAGTCAATCCACAAGCTAGGAGCAGAGGAGTGCAGATCCATGCACAGATACCAGTCTCTACAGATCTTTCGACAAACCATTGGCAACGTAGCAATGAATGGCACAACCACAGCATCCATCACGCTGCAAGGACAGTTAGACGACAAAGGAACATGCCAAGGGGTAACTTACCAAGAAAATGGACGACTATGGACCGATGTAGTAATAGTAGCAGCAGTATCAATTATGACCAGAGATTATGACACGTCAATAAGCCTAGATGAGAACGAGATACACTTACAAGGAGGCGTAACATGTCCATACCTAAAAGGATATTGTTTCGACTCAACTTATGGAGAAACAATCTGGGAGCAATTCAACCCCCCATCGTGCGAAGACCACCTCAGTTCATTATATCAAGGAAAAGGAGAAAAAAATAACTAATAAGATAACACAAGAAGAAATAATAGTAGTCGAAGAAAGTACCAAATTATTTGCATTAGCACTACAGAAAAGAGCTACATTATGCGGCATTGAAGTATGGCAAACAGAGCACCCACGAATATTAGTCCACGTACAAGAAAATTCCAAGAAAATCAACACACCAATGCTTTCACTTCCACAAAATGTAGACTTGATGAGCTATATAAACAGTAAATTCTTATATAGTGAACAAGCCTACAAAAGACAATTAGATAAATTGTACATAGACACAGTACATAGACGTTGCCAGACAAGGAGAGAAATATTGAAAAATCGATTACTAATGGCGCCAATATTACCCAACGCCGTAAGCCAGCTAATGCAGCATGAGCCAGGATATATAGGAAGAGTCCTTGGAGAAGTACTATATATCATGAAATGCACACCGAAAATAGTTATGGTCAGACGAACAGATAAGTGTTATCACGAACTGCCAATCACGATGTCAAACCAGTCAAAGTTTATGTCACCATTAACCAGAGTAATACAAGATTACGGAGAAGAAATTGACTGCAATAACCTGATACCACCTCTATACTACGTAGATGATCAATGGATAGGCCTAAATCCACATCCAAGAGTTGTATCACCACCAAAAGAACTAGAAGTAGAAATGGAGCCAAAAATACAGTTCGAACCCATCCAGCCAATAGGAGCAGAAGGTCTCTACACACAAAAAGAGATCATCGATGCTCAAAGAACCCTCAAATTCGGTACAGAGAGAAAGGCAGTAGAGAATATCCTCATCAGACGAGCAGCAGGACTGGAAGCCAACAGCCAAGGATACTCCGTAGCAAACATTTTCAACACTAACGAGATCCAACAGCTAGCAAAATCATCCATGAAACAGTTATGGGGATGGTTTTCCGAAATAGGAACATTCATGAGTGGACTTATCGGATTCTACGTAATTTTCCGAATGATCCACTACGCTGGCAGCGTAATACTCAACAGCATGAGAATCTACCAAACTCTCGGATGCGGAGTACAACTAATAGCCAGCATAGGAACAGCAATGACGTCATGGGTACTACACAGGAACCAGTATCGCCAAACAAAACACGAGGACGACGATAAACAAACAATGGAAATGCAGAGCACGGAGCAGGGACTCTCTCAGCAAATGGATCAAAAACATTGGACAGAATCAAGGGAACAATTAAAAAGCAACAGGAAAATGGATATGTAGGAAGGGCAGATGATGGCAGCCAACAAAGCAAAGGACGTGACGAGGAAGAAAGAAAAAGAAGCAAATTAACCATCGTAGGATAATTGAATGTAAAAATTTATATGCTTAATTTTTAGGAAAATATTCAGATTAGGGAGTTCGAAAAAGAATTGAACATGTAAGTTCAATTTTTTTGTCGGAGAGGGGAGTAATGTAATAATTTGGCAATTATTTTAATTAATCTAAAGATTTTACATAAAAATCTCATATAAATTTTCAAGTACATTTGACCTTAGAAATAGTAAACAGTTACTATAATATCAAAGTAAATTAAATATTTGAGTTGACCAAAAATTTCAAAGAAAGCACGTCTCAATCAATATAAAAATGATGTGGAAACGAGGGGAAAAGTACAGTTACTGAGTGGGCCGGACGTTACGCTGTCCGACTACCCATCGACGCCGATAAATCGTATATCGGGAATCATAAAGTAATTTTTTTAAATTGTGATTTAATAATAAATATCAGCCAATCAATTTAAACTTAGTGAAATCGAAACTACGTTTCGAGCAAGGTAAGCCTTCCTCTTTTACTACATTAAAATTGTGACAGTTCTCTCTTTTTTTCATTTTTGCCAAGTTATTTTGTTACCTCTCATCGTAGATTTTAATAGGGAGTGATATAGTTTATTTTTTTGACTTTGGTAGCTACAAGATCCAACGGGATTTCTGACATTTTTTTTGCTATCTATCCTTACATTATTTATCGGTATTTTGTTATCGACGACTGATTTACCGAATCAGGCAAGAACCTCAGGGTGGATCTTGTACCTCCAAACATATTGTATTACTTGATCGTTTCTTTTGTCTATGATTAAAATTTGTTACATGTTTAAATATATATTGAGCTAAATATATTAAGTTGTTAAACGTTCACCTGGTTTTATCTTATGTGTGTTAAGAGTTGTTGAGTTCTGCCCGAGTTCTATAAAGAGGGACAACCCCTAGTTCAGATAAGCTATCTAACAAAGTCCAGAGTTGGATAACTGAATAATTATTTAGATGTTCTTTTTTTATTCTTTAACCAAAATATAGTCGATTTAATCAGGTCTACCTTCCCCTTTTGTCAAAAGACACTCCGGGCACTTTTGCGAAGCCCCGGCGAACCTACTCCCGAGTAAGGACTATAGGTGCCTATTGTCAGTTTGCCAAACCATTTCCTTAATCCGCTCGTTCTATTCATCACGGGGGAAAATTCTTTTATTTTAAATCTATTATTTTATTTTTTCTTTTTTTCTTTTTTTTTTTGTCACGGTGAGAGTGAATAAGCTCTAAGGACCTTATCCCCTGACTGTGGCTGGTGACAGGCTGCCTTTACACTTACAGTGTACACCCCCCGTTGATGACTAGAGTCCTTTTGGCCACTACAATATTATTTAGTGACAACAGTTACACCCTAAGTGACGGTGGTTGTTACAACTATGTATGAATCAAACTTCTCTCCTGGTGAACATAATAAATAAATTATCTACATTTTGCGCCAAAACAAGTTAGCCTGCCGATTGTTTCTTATGCCGTGTCCTGGGTTTAGTAAATACATATTTCTAGATGTTCTTGTAGCAACCAATAGGTGAATATTTCCAACAAATTAAGCCATACACATGATAAATATTATATTTATGACGAAAGCACGAGACTTAAACTTAAATTAACACTAAATGAAACTGAAAACACTATTACAATGAGAACATGATCTAAAAACAGTTTAAAAAATCACAAATACAAAATCCGCCCAAAACAAACACATGTAAATAAACGAACATCCTACTTATAGATGACAAATGACAGGCCATTCTCTTAATGTTATGTAAAAGCAACAATTTAATACAAACAACAAAGTACCTTATTCTCAACTAGTTCATGATAAACAAGTAGTTATTTTTTTTACATTGTTTCAATGGCTGACTTAACCAAACTTTAATCAAGGCAGCATCCATTAGGAGAGGTTAACATCTAACTGGAATGTTCTAAGGAGACAAGAAATAACTGAAGTGCCTGCCTACAAAATTTTCTATGCAATTAAAATTATACAATCCACGCCTTCAAGTAATTTCGATCTTCATTCGTAGCACTCAAACCTATCGGTTAATAGGAACGCAGAATAGTGGAGTAGCAGAGCATGATGCAGGAATATCTTTTTAAAAGCAAACTGAATACAGAAATATTTTGAAAGCATTTTACGACTTTATTTTTAGTCCGATTTTTCTGAAATTTTCAAGAAGTAAAATAATTACCAAACTTAGGGTAGAGAAACCTTGAATTTTTTTAAGCCTTCGATAAATATTTATTTTGTTAATTTTTAAACGGAAAATTAAAAAAAGAAGTTTCTGCGCCATTCAGTATTAAATCTATGAAAATTTGCTGCTTTTGTTAATAAATATCAAGTAGTTTTTAAATAAAATTTTTTCCCACCTTTTCCTAAAATGTCTCTGCAGAGTGCTGCCATATCGTTGCAGAAATTTAAACCTCTCAATTATACCTAGAAACAATCAATCGCGAAGTATTTCCAGTGGCGCACTTATAAATACAATCTCATATTAGAACATTTTCATAACATTTTTAATATTTTTAGTGTTTAATGGTGTGAAAGTGTTTATCTAAATATTTTTAATATAATCAAAATTTCATACAAGGTAGTGACTACCTACAAAGCCACACAAATAAAAGTTAATATTATTACAACATAAATCGTTTTCTCCAATTTAGAACTATTTTTAAAAAACAGTGATAAAAGGTTCAAAAACGTGTTTTTGAAGGTTTGCACTCTGCAGTAGGTATCCAAAGTATTCCTTTCAGATCATATATGAGTAGTGCAAAATATAAAAACACTTATCTTTTTAAATATAACCTATATATGAAATAAAATATAGGACATTCCATAGGGAAAAAACATTTCATTTTTTTTTTTTGAGGTAAAAAGACTTTTTAAAAAGTAGCATTGTAGCATTATGGAGATACGCATACGAAATTTGAAAATACCTATTTACTTTTTGTCATTAGGTGACGTTCTGAGTGATTCTCTCTGTATAAACCACTTATGAATATGAGGGTTTCAAAAAGATTATTGTGTAGATCGCAAATGTTTAATTAATTTACATTAATTAAACATATTCTATTACTAAAATAGATTACAATATGATTTTATATCATTCTTAATATGTACGCAAAATTTTATCCTATAGGTTATTGCGAATTTTCAATTCTATGGGAAACCTCGGATCTACTAACTCCGGAAGTAGGCAATTAAAAAAATTATTTCCAATTTTTCAATCATCTAGTTAGCCCAAAATGTTCTATCTCGTGGAATTTAAATCATTAAACATCAATTAAATAAATTTGACTTTAGATATTTAAATCGTTCATTACCTAATACTTAGTATATTATATACCTAGATTGAGAAATAAATTATTATAAAATGAGCTTCAAGATAAAATGTTTGAAGTTTATAATTTCACTTTTCAACTGATTTTTTTACCACTAACATTAAAAATGATACATATTGTATTAGATTTGATCGTTATGTTAGCAAATCTAAATTATTATAATATGTTCCTACATCATTATACTAACCTAGGTATTTTCATCATTATTATAGCTCTAGATTCGAGAAATGGAATAAATAACGGCGATTTCTTGAGTTAGAGTAACAAAAATTACCTTTTCTATCAGAAGACCTTTTCTCCATATTACAAAATAACAAATTCTCTATTCATCACTTCAAGCTGTCCTTGAACTTGATAGTAATATATAATATGTTTTTTTTTGTTTAATTTAATTTTATTTGTTTTTATCGTATCTATTTAGTACCGTTCAGTTGTCATTTCAGTAAGATTCAAGCAACTGACGCCCTGACAAAAATTGATCATTTATTATATGTTGAAAATTACTGGGAAAATTACCAAAAGCTATAAACAGATGGTTCAAAAAAAGACGGAAAAGTTGCCTATGCTATATATTATCCACAAAAAGCTATTAAAATTCAAAATAGATTACTCGATTTAATGACAATTTATACAGCAGAACTTATAGCAGTTAAAGAGGCTTTCAAAATATGTATAGAACAAAAAGAAATAGATTTTATAATTTTTACGAACTACAAAAGCATTGTTAAAAAATTAAGAGATATTACAATTAACAACGAAATAAATTATATTATCTATGCTCTAAATAGTGAGGCGAGGAAAAAGGGAAAATATAACGTTTTGTTGGATAAAGTAACAAATTGGAATTAAAAATAACGAAATTGTTGATGATTTGGCAAAAAAAGGAACTGATGATAGTATCATAAATTCATATCAAGTCCCAAAAGGCGATTTAAATTGCTATATTAAATTATTTGAAATAAGTAAGTGGCAAGACAATTATAACTGTTCAGACAAAGGTCAATTTTTTAAAAACATTCAAAGCAAGATACCCTCTACACCATGGTTTAGCAAATTCAGCAACAGAAGTTTTATTAGAATTAGAAGTAATCATTGCCTGACTCCAAATTATAAAAGAGGAATGGGATTGGTAGACAATGATGAATGCATCTGCGGCGAGGTAGCCGATTTACAACATTTACTTTTAGAATGTATTTTAAATGATATTCACATATCAAATCTACATACCAAACTTATTCAACATAATGTCCAACTACCTATTAATTTGTCACACCTTCTCGCCCTCAAGAATTTCGATGTATACAAAATTATTTATAATCATGTAAACTCCTTAAATTTAAAGCTCTGACGAAAAAAAAATAAAATATGTACAAAAATAAAAAATAATATAACAAAACAAAATATTAAAACAAAAAAAAACCAACAAATGCAAAAAAAAACAATAACAAAAAAAAACAAACAAAAACAAGTAAAAAACAAAAACAGACGAAAAAATCAAAAACAAGCAAAAAACGAGCTAGAAAAACCTATTATAGGACTTACTTCTTATTAATGTATTTAGAGAAATTTGTATTTTTCAAATAAAATGTGAACTGTGAAATATTGTAAGGATAGAACTTAAAATTGAATTAACACAAAATAAACTTTATTAAAATTAATTAAAGATTGACTGGCCAGTTGGGTTTGAAACCAGTGCTAAACAGAAAAACATACACACACACATGCACGCACGCACGCACGCACCAATAATATTTTCTTTTGTGCTTCACAAATAATTTTTTTTAATATAGAAATCCCCAAAAAAATTATACGCATCCACCTAATAAAGAACAATAATAATAATAATAATAATAATATTGATTATTATTCAGATTTTTCTTCTTCTTTTTCAGAAATTCATTGTTTTAATAATTAAAAAATCACAAAGCAAATTTGAACTACTACCATTTAAATAGTAGATCAAAGTTATTCTGTCGACTAGGCAACGTTGGCATGGGAGTATGGGAGTGTTCCCATGAGTTAGAGAATAGGTATCCTGGATAGCTATTCACTAAGTCATGGGAGCGCTCCCATGGGAGTGCTCCCATATATTTTGCTCTCTTACTCTTAGGTGGGTATATCGTGCTTACTCACTTTTAGCCCAGGTACATGCGTAGTAAGGTCAGATTTTATACCATGGAAGGGAGAATTGCGGGCTTGCCAGATTTTAGGTTCGTATTTATCACAAAGCAAATTTGAACTACTTAGAGCAGATTCCACCGTTGTGTTAAACGGAGATTAAAATGACATTGTTAATGTAAAAATGTCATTTTAAACTTCGTTTAACACAACGGTGGAATCGGTCCTTAAATAGTAGATCAAAGTTATTCTGTCGACTTGGCAACGTTGGCATGGGAGTATGGGAGCATGGGAGTATGGGAGTGCTCACATGAGTAAGAGAATAGGTATCCTGTTCGCGCTCAGTTCGAGTTGGCAAGACATAACCAAACATTCCACAAAATAAAATTACACGATCAAACGAACTTGTGAAGTTCGATCGTAATTATATGAGGCGCTTCGTCCGAATAGATTACTTTATAATAACTTAGTAGTACCGGTTTTCGGTGCTAGATGGCACAACGTTCAAAGATAAAAAAACTTCTTTATCGGTTAAGTATACTTACCTACTTTACCGATCCCTTTCACACGTCATAAAGTTTAAAGCAAATTCAAAATTTGTTTTTCGATTTATACCTACCTGAAACAAATACAAATGGGTTGGGTAAAAATGGGATGGGAAGTAATTCGGACGAAGCGCCTCATATAATTACGATCGAACTTCACAACTTCGTTTGATCGTGTAATTATATTCGGCGCTTCGTCCGAATAGATTACTTTATAATAACTTAGTAGGCTGTTTAAAGTTACATTGTTTCAGGCTTAGGAAATGTATCAAGGTTATACAGTATCTTCTTTGATATTTCCTAGAAAAACAAAAGTTATTGTTTTTAAGCCTATGGTAAAAACAAGCAAAAATTTTATAAACAATCTAACCTACTATGTAAACAGAAAAATTATCTTTTTTAAGATTATATGATGAGAATGTAAAACAATTAATACCTAATTATTTAATTATTGCTTTTGCAAATCTGGATTCTTCTAGAGGCCTGTTGTAAAAATTTATAAAAGTTTTCCACAGAATGTATCCTGGAATAAAGCAGAAAATCTAGCAGTACCTACCTATTTATACACCTGCGGCGCCGCTTTATCTTTCTTAAAACAATTTGATGTCTGGTTTAGGTTCCCACTTTTAGTATGGTGGTAAACTGGCAATTAATAAACGTTTCTCGTTTTCCTGATTTCAGCTATTCATTAATTAATATACTCTACCGTTTATGTACGATGCTCTAGCGGAGTAGTAGCGATGCAGATCCTAGAGGATTTTCTACGAAATATTACCAACTCCAACAAACCTTACAAAAGTTTTAGAATATTTCTGTTTTGATGTTTTTATGAGCACTGGAATTATAATATTTGGATCAAACATGTGATTACGATATTTTGTATTTTATTAGTTTGTTTGCAAAAAATTAAGATTGTGGTCTTTTGGACTAACTGTTCCAGTGACAACTGTTCTGGTAAATTATTCAAATAATCCAGCACCTTTCAAAGATTTCAAGAAAAATTATAGCGTGATTTTGTAGGCCTTAACTTAGACATACCTTTTTGTGGAGCATTTTACATTTATATCGACTCCAATACGTTAGCTTTAGGTATTAGTAAAATATATTACCAGTTACAATAACGAAAGTTTGTTCGTATAGCCAGCTGCGTTTTGTATAAAATTTATTACTTATTTTCTACAAGAATAATTCCACCAGGCCAGCCCGCCAGGCCCTAAGGGGGCAACCGTATTGTAAAATATTTTTTGATAGTGAGTTCAGCATTGTATCACCTAGGCCTACCTCGAGTATATTTTTTAGACTAAATCCTTGTTAGATAGTTTCTCCAATCGGTCGCCGATATGTGGGTGTGCGATTACCTCAAAAGAGAAGGTTACCGTTAGAAACCAGGGTTGTGTTGGTCAGTAAGAGACAATCATTATTCCTGAAGACTTATTAATGATAATTTTTCTTAGTACTTAAGACTATTGGGAAAGGAGGAAATGCATAGATTGTATATATATATTCTCTCAAAATATGGCGAAAAAACGTCTATTGCGACTGACTCTGGATCTCGTGATTGACATATTTTTAAGTTTTCGGTTTAAGTTGGATACAAATATATTTCTATAGTAGAGGAGTTCCATCTTTTCTTGTTACGTATTTTATTAAATACTGACTTATCTAACTCCCATATTGTTTTTCCAAAGAAGTCTGACACGTGACCCCTATCTGCTTTATTTTCTACTGAACAAATATAGGTATATGAAATGTAAGTAGAAAAGATGCGCATATAAGTACACTATGCTTGAATCCACTAATTTTTTGATTCACACCATCTCCAAATCTTTAGCAAATATTATAATTAATATATTTATTGTATTAAGTCAATATTATCACTTGGTATGGCAACGTGTGAAGTCAACGATATTGTGTGTCCGTGGCTTATTGTCAATAATTTATAGTGCCTTTTTTATACATACTTGTGTTTAGTGCCATTCGATAGAGAAAATTATATTACATACAGTGAGTACATTTTTCATTAGAAATTAATAGAAGTTCAAACAAAAATTGCATGTACGTGAGAAATTAATGCAGTGTAAAATAAGTCTACTTTAACAAAAAAAGACCATTCTTTATCTGTATCAAGATTGTAGATTAACGACGTTAATAGTACAGTGAAACAAAATTTATTTTAATTATGACTCTAATCACAAACAACGAGCTATTAGAAAATATTACAACTTTACTTAGCAAACACACCACAGAACTTAAAGAAGAAATTAAAGAACTTAGAAACACATATACAAAACAAATAATTGATCTAGATAATAAATATAAAAATTTAGAAAAAAAAGTAGTACAATTAGAAAGGGCCCATAGAAAAAATTATATTGTAATCTTTGGTTGCGAAACCGAGAAAGAAAATCTACTACCGAAGACTACAAACTATAAACGAAATGTTTTCTACCAGTATTTCTGAAAAGGATATCAACGACATTTACAGTATTGGAAGCAAAAACACCATCATCTTAGAGTTTGTATCTTTTCTAACAAAACAAGTAATACTCCAAAATTTGCGTAAATTAAAAGGAACTGGCATCTCGATCACAAACGACCTACGTCCCGAAGACCGACAACAACAAAAAATACTTGTCTGCCACCTTAAGAAGGCCAAACAAGAAAATTTAAAGGCATATATAAAAAATTACAAATTATATATCAACGGTGAAGGATATACAGCAGAAGACTTGGAGAAAGATAGCGAAATCAACATCTCACAAAATATTAAGGCAAACAGTGCTTCTCCAACCCCAAACACTAGGGAAGATTCAAACCCATTCTCAAATCTATAAGCCCCGATCACTCGGAAACTTAGAAAACTCAAATCCAGGAAACAAATAAAAATACAGCACCTCTAAAGATAGCAACGGTACCAGCAAAAAAGACTGCAAGTACTAGCAGTAATCCTCCTAACACGCCAAAATCAGGAACAAAACCAGTAGATGGAGATATAAAGGATTCCACGGATAGATTGCTTAGGCAAAGAACCAGTAAAAAGTAGAGAATCGTGATATAATTAATTATATACTATTAGTTATCTGTTTTTCATAATTAGGTAGGCGGATATAATTTATACATAGTTTCCTAGACTATAATACACATTTTATAATTTTAGAAAATTTTAAACTTTTATCTATTATATAGTATCTAGTGGGTAGGAAGTTTTATATTTAAAAAAAAAATTAATTACTAGTATAATATTGTATTTGCTAGTTTAGGTATTTTATTAATAATCAATGAAATGAATCCCTATATTCGTGATTTTAATATAGAAAAATTAGAAAGCTACTATCTGGATAACTCGCAAGAAGCAAAACAAATATTAGAAGTGAATCAGGCAAATACAAACATTAAAATTATGCACAACAATATCCGAAGTATTTTTAAAAATTTTGATAAATTTAAAGTTTTCCTTTTTGACCTAAGAGTGCCCATAGAATGCATTATACTTACAGAAACTAGAATTATAGATGATATTTCCTCAATTAATTTACCTGAATACCACACAGTATATAACAATGGTTCACTAAATCAAAATGACGGAATCGTTATATTCATCAAAAAAGAGCTATATCATTCCCACAAAATAATTAATTTAAATGGAACATACATGATACAACTTAAACTAATTATATAGTAAATACCTTTTATCGTTCACCTAGTACTACACTGATAAAACTAGCCGTTTTTTTTTTCAAATAAATGAGTTATTTGTCGAATATTTATTGGTATTAAATTAATATTATTCAAATTAACAGAAATTTATTTGTTTAAAATACCTCAAATGATTTGTTTTTTTTGTAAATTTACTTGAAAATATATATATATATATATATATATATATATATATATATATATATATATATATATATATATATTCAGTTAAATATCGCAGTATTTAAAGTAAATAATTTAGCAGCAAATAATCAAATGATTAATGCCAAATGATAATTTATTTGAATCAAAAAATGTAAAAAACATATTGAACAAATTTAGGCATTAAGTTAAATACATTGTTGTTTTTATTTCAAATATTAATTATTATTAGGTACTAAATAATTATTTATTATTCAGGATGTTTAAATCAAATAACTCTTTCCGGCAAACCTCACACCTGTTATCGTATGATCGCAGTGTTGTCAACTAATTTGAACAGATATTTCCACACATGCACAAAAAAAAATCCATTTTCCCCACACAAAATTTTAATATTTCCACAATTTTTTCCCACTTTCGTTTTCATACATTTCATTTCAAAAAAGATAATTCTTGAACTAGGTACTTTCAAAAAAAAAAAAAAATTGCAAATTTGACAGGTACTTTTAACTAATGTCAGAAGCCACGTTTGGATTAATTTAAGTTTTTGAATAAACAGAAGTGATTGCCGGCGACGTTTTTTTTCCAATTGTATTGGTACCTAAATAAAAAAAATACTCATATGAATCCAACTTTATGAAATACACTGTTAACACATAACGACACATCAGAAAATGAAAAGCAAAGAATAGTAGGTGTAAAGTTGTAGGTAGCGAGAACGCCCAAGATCAATCAAAATCAACGTGGTCGAGCATAATTTCCATATTGTAAGTTTATTTTCATTTTTTTTCATTTTTCCCATTTCCATATTTTTGTAGTAAAATTTCCTATAATATGAGAAAATGTCCACAGGTTGGCAACGCTGTATGTAAGGCTTGCTTGGCTTAGGGAGTAGGGAGGGCTTGAGCTTGAGACTAAGAAGAGACAAGCTTAGACAGGAAACGAAGGAAAGTGAATTTGAAATTTGAAGCATAAGCATAATCTACCAATTTCTTTGATTCTTCTCATATTGTTCTGGGTTCTGGGCCTGAAAGTGATAGGTGGATTTTGTGCAGTGAAATTTTAATAAAACATTAAAACCTATTTGCGGATTTATTACGTGTTAGGTGATACCATGGTATTATTACCTTATACCGGTAAAAAATGGACATTCACATGGATATAAAAACACTCTTGGCTAAATGGAAATTAATACATTTATGGGAAATATTTGCTAATAAAAAATTTTGTAAATTTAGAACATACTTTATTATATATTTAGAATCGATTAGGTATGCTCGTTATTTTTTAGTTTTGTTATAGTTATTAATATTTAGTGAATTATTCAGGTAATTAAAAATAGGTAGGTAATTTTAAACCGGTACTTTTCTAAGAAGCCGTTTGCCCGCCATATTTGCTTCTAACAAATACTTAAATAAATAAAATTATTTATTCTAAATCACCTATATTCAGAATAGGTATATTTGAATAAACATTATTTAAAATAAAAGTACATGTTTACTTATTTTCAATACAAGGCTGGGCGTAGGCTTATTCTTTCATTGAATTTGTTGTTGAATCATTTAAACCGTGAATGTAGGTAAGTGTAGTAAAATTAGATTACATTTCTTTTTTTGGTAATATATTACTCTTATATTATTGGTCATGTTACTAGGAATAATTAATTATCATCGAGTTGTACACATATTACCTATATAGGGTGGTTTAGTTAGTAATCGGCCACTTTAGAAGTCATTCAAATTGAATAATAAATTGCTCAAGTGTTTTTCAACTCAGGATACTAATTCTGAGATAGTAAGAAAGCATAACTAATATAGGTACTATTATGTGTTTACAGAAAAAATTATGCAATGGGGCATGTTCAAAAATTTTGAAATTTTTTTTATGAATAATAGAGTTGAAAATAAAATTACATTTTTTTTTATTTTTTTTTTATCTATTCATTTGCCGGAGTTATGAATTTTTTTAAAATTTATGACGTCACCGGGAATAGACCAATAGGAGCTAGCGCACAACGTTGCCGGCTAGAAGGTTTACAAGAAGTGATGTACGTTCGTTTGTGCACTCCTTCTTACTTTTAGACTTCTAAAACATCGTTAAACAAATATCTTTTAAATATATAATATCAAATGTTTTTTGAAAGTATTATTTCTGTTTAAACTTTTACCATATTTAAAGTTTCATTGTTTTAAAAGTCACTTAATAATTCAGAAAATGGCAAAATGGCAGCACTGTGTATGGCATCTGTCATCATAGTGTCTCCATCAAGAATTTATTTGGAATTTGATTGTTTAATTTTGTACTTTTTATAAATATTATGACTACGAAAAAGTGTTTTGTTCCAGAATGTGATAATGATTCACATTCATCTTCAAAAATATTTATTAGTGTTCCTAGAAATTTGGAAAGAAGAAAATCAACCTTCTACTAGCGATGTTTCTCGTGAACTTTTTAATAAAAATACACTGGATTATCAAGATGTAGCAGCAATTTCTGCTAATTGTCCCCTTCAGGAAATTGAAAATGAGGCTACTATAAATTCTTAGGTGTATAACCTAAAAACCCTTCTGGAAGAAAATGCAGAATCTCCTGAAAGTTTTGAAGATACCGAATTTATTCATCATTTTGTGGAAGAACTAGTGATAAAGAAATAATGGAAAAATGTGGGTATTTAAACAAACTGGTTCCTGGATCCCATATAATGGCAGATAGGGGTTTCAGAATAATCAGCTACTTGAAAACATGAGATGCACTTTAGTAAAGCTACACCTAGTGTATCACAAAATGAAAAAAACTTCTCCAGAAGATGTACAATTAAGTAAAAGAATAGCATCTCTAAGAATACATGTGGAAAGAGTTATAAGAAGGGTTAGTTAATTTAACATGTTAAAACCACATTCGTGTGTGAATTTTAAGCAAGTACATTTACTTAGTAATATCTGCATAATTGCTTGTTAACTTACAAGAACCTATTTTGTAAGAGTAAATATTAATTTAATAAACTTTTTTGTTTTTCAATTTAATTTACCTAATTATCACATTTCAGGGATTATAATGAGTTTTTAAACAGCCAATGTAATTTTTTATAAAATTTTAATTTTTTGAGCAAATCAAAGAGGAATGAGTACCTGTATATGCATAGATTTTTTTGGGACTAAAACTACCAAAACAAAGGCACCTATTTACAGCAGTTTAAAATGAAACATTTTAACAAAAACGCCTATGTCACAGTGATAAATATTAAAAACCAAGTTCAGTTGAATGTGGTAGCAAAGTCTATATATTCCAATAAATCGGGTAACTACATGTGGTATCACTGGTGATAAATTTAAAAATATCACAATTCTTGCCACCTTTTTCAAAAAACCAGAAAGTGTGCCTTCTTATGAAAATGACAACAGTGATAAATGTGAAAAAAAAATTGCATGTTGCTATTCGTTATTACGATAGTAAAACATGTTTGCAGTTCCGTTTATTTTTTATGAAAATCTAAGTAAAAACAACCAATGTCAAAGGGTTTTAATTTTTTTTCTGTCAAACCAAATATATCACAAAATTAAAAATTGGTGATTTTTAATAAAAACTTCAATTATTGTTTACAAACAAAAATATAAAAATCTGTGAAAATTTTATTTATTAACCTTTTAATAAAAAATGAGAAAAATGAAGTAAAAAAACAATTTATTTACAAATAAAAAATATATAGAAATCCTAAGAATATAAAAGTACTGATTTATTTTCCTGTAGTGGATGAAGAGGTTTCTTTAGCAATCTAGCCAAGTGTACATCATTATCAATAACACTGAGTAGATGTTACAGATGGTTCCTCACTTCTTCTATGAAGCCACATGTTTACAACCTCCTGAAAAAAATAAAAGGGTTAGATATGCAGTTACAAAGTAACTATATAACCAGCTACAAAATGCCTTATTGTATGTAACAAGATGAGCAGAGCTTTACTAGCTCTGAACGAATCCAGTAAAGAACCTCTGATTTTCAAAACTTAAAAAAAACAAGCTCACCACATTTTCACATTTTTGAAATATTATAGAGCTTTTCGAAAAAAACTGCTATTTTTAAAAGTACCATTTTTGTTTAAACAGCTATGTCTCATTTTAGGCTATTGAGTATTATAAAATAAAAAATTACGGGATGCTTTGTTAGCTTCAAACGAATCCAGCAGAGCACCCCTGTTTTTTTTTAAACCACACCACATTTTTTGGCTCCTACAATATTATAAAATATTCGAAATTTGGCATTTTTAAAAAAATTCGCAATTCCTTGCTGACTTCAAAGTTTTTTTTCTGAAAACAAATATACTTACCACATTTTTAGGATTTTAAAACAGCCTAAACATGTGTCATAAGTAGTTGTTTTTATATATAAAAAAACAAATTAAAAAACTGAAGTGTCCTGCTGACTTTGTTCCTGTATTATTTAAAAATAGCAATTTTTTTAGTAAAGTTTTACAATATTTCAAAAGTCTAAAAATATTCTAAAAATGGGGTGTGGTTTTTAGAAAAAAGCTTTAAAAAACCGAATTGCTCTGCTGGCTTCTTTCGAAGGTTAGCAAGCACCATGTATTTTTTAAAAATATAATATTTCAAGTGCATAAATATATGGTGTGGCTGTTTTTACAGAAAAAACTTTATAAAACAGAGGTGCTTTGCTGACTTCGTTCGAAGCTATCAGAGCATTTTAAGTTTTGCAAAAAACGAGGAGCATAAAATTTTTGAAAAGGGGATAAAAATAGCCTAAAAATATGGCATATTTTTTAACTCACCCAGCAAACATTTTGGTGTAATTTGACGTCGATGCTACCTAAATTATATATAATAAATTTGGTAGCAAAATTAGATTTAACCATAATTAAGTAAAATTTACGTTGGCTCGACGTGGATTCGACATAAGTGGAGAATAAGACGACGTCGAAATTTGGTTTTATTTACCAAAATAGGTAGAATTACATCTAAATCCACATTGTAGTAGCCCAGTACGTTTGGTTAGTAATACCTCTCTAGGGAAATTTGACGTCAGTATAACGTTAATTCGACGTTGATTAAACTAAGTTTAGGTAGAAACTACCAAAATATTTGCAGATGACGTATGCCTCCAAGTGTACGAAAATAAATTTTATACTTATTTGGTATTTTTATCTATATATAAGTAGAAATATTGTAAGAAGTCACCAACACAACTAAAACATATACCTAATTCACATGAAAGATTGAAAATAAATAAATATCGGTGACAAAAATATATGTAATGTAATTGCGGTGAATATACAGTTCACGCATGTTGAAATTAATGCGAAGAAAATTTTGTCGTGCATGTTAACAGTTTTACTTAGAAAAATAACAATGTCCTTCCAAAATACTCTCTAATTAAAAAAATATAAGAAAAATATATGATCGTGTAAAAAAATAATAATAATATTATGAGCTAAAACTATGTTACGTTTGTTGTGCATCACTTTAGAAAATCAATAATGTTTCGTTTTTCGGTATTTTCATTCGTATGTTTTAGTTATGGTCATTTTAAAAATTTAAAATTTGGAATCGTACTTCAATTACGTTAAGAAAATATGGCGTATTGTGCGAATTCGACCTAAAAGTTATTATGACTAAGGAAATCTACATATTTTACAAATACCTTTTTACTAAGTTGAATTAACTTCAATTTCACGACATATTAGTTAACTTTACCTATTTAAAGAAATAATAACTTATAGGTTTTAAAAAAAAATTACCTATAGGTAAATATAACATATTTAGGTCACGTTGTTCTGCACTTGAGATTTTAGACGTTTCAGTTTACGATAAAAATCGGAAGTATAACGATATGATTTATTATTTTTCGAACTCATTTTATTAATTATTTTTCGCATTCATTTAAAGCTCTATCTACACCACACGTAAATTAAGATTACGACTGTAATGGTTTTTTTTAAATGGCCGAAATTCTTAAGAATAATGACGAAGACAGTAACTGAACAACCTAATTGTTAAAATAACCTAAATAATATAAATTTTACAAATAGGTCATGTATGACTTTTTTTAAATTGGCGGTTTTTAGTCGAATTTACTTTGTGGTAAATTTTTCAGGTAATTGCTACAACAAAGTTAATAAATATTTCTTCAAGATGACTTATAGGTCAACTAAATGAGTATTCGACTATTTGGTGGAAAATAGGTAGATAAACAGGTAGAATTTTGCTACGATCTCGACCTAATATTACTTTAAAGGAGAGTAAATAAAAGCTGCCAAATAGGTTACTATGGAGGCATAAAATTACGTAGAATTTTTAACCAAATCTACCTAGTTGGATATTCTACTATAAAGACGATTTTTAGTTGCCAAACAGGTAGATATTACCTAAATATGGCACCTAATTTTACTACAAAGGAAATTTAACTTTGAAGTAATTGTTGGTTATTTTTTTTAGTAGTTTTTCCCTTGCTGATATGGTTAAAGTTACTTTTGAGCAGATTTGTGTAAAAGGTAGATTTCTTGGTATAATTTACGTAAATTTAAATATAAATTAAAACCGTTTGGTAAATTTACATTAGAGGTATATTTTTCTAGTCAATTTTACGTAATAATTACCTCAATAAGTAAATTCGTCTTAAACAAAGTCGAGTTATAACTAATGTTATAGAAAATGTTTGCTGGGGAAAATTTCATAGGTGCTCTGCAGCATTCTTTAGTATCATAATTATTACTAGGTTCACTAACAAAATCTATTTCTAGATTATTTTAACACTTGCTGCGATTACAAAAAATGTCTATATGTCAAAATTAGAAAAAAAATATTTATAGTAATAAAGAGCCTTATACACTGTTTATTATATGTAATATAAAAACAAAAAAGCATAATAAATATTACAAACCTTGACATGCAGCATATCCTAAGCATTGTGCACTAAAAATTTCATTTATGTTAATTACAACAACCACATTGTAACCTACAAAATGAACTTGGTGATTCCACCAAAATTTTTAAACTTAAAAAAAATTATTAAAGTATTAACTACAATTAAAAATGTTGTCTACTACGGTTACACAAGTTTCGGTTGTTCCGGTGTCAACCTTCGGGCCTTCGACGTCGCTCAGACGGCAGCTAGGGGGTGGATAGCTTACAAAAATTCCGGAAATAGTAGACAAATAAATAGGCGCCAACTGGGTCTATATAGTGGCCAAACTATGATCCTATTTCCCCAAAAACCCAGTAAATGAGGAAAGAAATAAAAGACAAACCTCAACTTATGTTCCTTTATAAAGAAAAAAATAAAAATATTTAGTAAATATACAAACTAATTACCTGATGGCTTAGATATTAAAAAAAAAAAGGTGGAGGAAATTAAAAGGAAAAACTTACACAGTGTATGTATATGCATTACCCAAAAAAATTAATAAATGTATCAAAGTATGGAACGGTTCGTCGTTAGCTTGGTACCAGGCATGACGCTTGCGCAAAACATTAATTTCCACCTTACATAAAAAAATATAATATAATAGTTAACTTAAATATTGTGCATCACCGTACCTATACTACTTCATATATTATAAAAACAGTAAACTTATAATCTTTATAATCTTATAACCCTCTCCAAATTGGAAGGCGATATCTGTTTAACTTTTGGTTAAGACCAAACTACCCAAAAGAAAATTATTAAACCATGAAATTTTATAATTAAGTATAATTCATAGAACTAAATAAAAATATCAAAAAAAATAATAAAAATACAACGAACACAAAGGACTTTAGACAGAGGTTATTTAATTAAACTCCCAGATTGGAAGAGGTTACTTAATCTCTGCCCCCACACGGGTCTTCTGAGATTGCTTAACTTATAGTTAAGTCTGGTCCATTTAATAATGAATAAATTGAATAAAGTAAAATTATGGCAGTAGCCCTTAATAACTGAAGAATTACAACTTAAACGTGGAAGCAGTCCAAGTGTTCTGCGACCCGAAGGATTACTACATCAGCATTAAGTGCTTAAATTAAGTAAAAGCTTTAAAATATTAATCAATTAAACGATGTAACATTTGATAATACTTAAGTTATGTGTGAAAGAACCCTAGAACATTCTGTGCTCAAAAGTATAAATAATGTTGAGAATACCTTGACAACATTCGGTTGAAAGTGAATGTATAGTTTAACAATGCACGCATGAAACCTTCAATATAACGTATAAGAAAAACCTGATAGTAGGGTGTCTTCTTTCACAGCATTCCCATCTTCCTATCCAGAACGAGAATCATCATTGTAAATCTAGCTACAAGTAAGCTATGCGGCTAGCATACCAATGTTCTGTGTTCCCTCGATGAAACCGTTGAACTCCGGACGATATAACCCTCTGTGTACAACTGTTGAAATCCTGGGTCAACAACCCCCTTGGTGAAACTGTCGTCTAATCCTGGGTTAACAACCCCCTGGGTGAAAATGTCGACGAATCTTGGGCTAACAAGCCCCTGGGTGAAAATTGTCGACGAATCTGGGGCTAACAACCCCCTGGGTTAAACCCTTAAAATATTACAAAGAAAAATGTCAATACACATTGACTCAAGTATCCCGAACTATAGGATTACCCAAAAATGTACATAAACTAGAAAATATTCAGTATCTAGGATAAAGAAAAATTACATTGGCTCAACAGTGAGTCATAAACAGTATTATGAGCTCAAATAATTAAAATTCTGTTACACATGGTTGGTAACATAACCTAATATATACAAAACATACCTTTTTCGTAAAGGGTTAACTTGGTAGCCTTTCAAGGATGAGAACCACGTGAGATGATTCACAGTACAACAATATTCCACACTCCAAATGCTGTGAACTCCCGATTATTGCGTTAAAATCCTATATTAGATATGGGCTGGACCAATGACCATGGGAATTTACCAATTCACTAAAATTCCCCTCAAAATACGAAATGTCCATTTACCCACAATTAACCATGAAATAGAATCTAAAATCCCCTTTAATTAGGGTAAGCCGATGGGGCTAAATATTAAGAAAATTCTATTTCGACACAAAAATCGTCTCTCGTGACTGAATACCCACTGACAGAAAAAAACAATACGTCAGCCGTCCAAAATGGCCGAAATCCCTTTCCGATAAATGTCCAGTGGGTTCAGAAATTCATCCTCAAGAATTCCCCACTATATAACTTAACAGACCATTTACGAAAGGTACCCTAAAAACTATATTTATATACAGTATAACTACATTTGGGAAACTGTTCCCGACAAAAAATTAACACAACAGCGATCGCAAAACAAAATCCCTCACGACTTAAAATCGCTCATTGTGAAACTACCTTACCTCGGGTTCTGAGCCCGATATTAGAACGTACTACAAACATGACACTTGTCGGTGTTCTGTCGTCAAATGACGTTCATGTCATTCACTGTCATAATTAATAAACATTAATCTAACCTGACATCTGTAACAAAAATAAACAAAGAAAGTCTTAAAGAATGGTATCGTAAATAATTAATTAAACAAAGGTGAGACTATAATACATAATATATATAAACTTACAACGAAACTTGGTCTATTTTTAGGAGAATCTGGCAAATTAAAACAGTGAACACTACACTGTAAATATGACCATTGTACAAAGTATTATACTAGGGGTGAGCTACCATCCTTTTACTTAGTGATGAGATGAAATAAATTGTAATAATGATGTCCAAAAGTTAGAATACAGGTGAAATTAGTTAATGACAAAAATAATAGTGATATCATCAATACGATTTTACCCTTTTTTTTCGTATGATTAACCAGGTAAGCCAAAACAATTTTATTAATTCGTGGGGCCAAAAATGAACGTTACAGAAGGTTTTTGCCGTACTTTATGTTTAGGTGTAATTTGTCTCCTTCTCTCTTATGGAAAAAGAAATTATCCTCATATTCTTGCTTAGCAGATCTAAAAATAAAACCTGAGATAAATATGTTTTACTATAAGGTGTATTGCTCCATAAAAACTGTAACTACCTACTATTTAAACAAAGTCTTACCTTTCTGACTTTTGTAAACTGAGTATTGTTAAAAAATGCAGTAATCATATTTTCGTTTACAATGGGTAAAACACTTGATTCAACTTTTATAAATCCAGCTGATTCATATTAATAATAAAATTAAACCAAAACAAAAAACTAAGGTTAGGTGGTGTCAATTTTTAATTCACTTAGATGTGCGTTCACTTCGACATTCTGTGTGTCGGTTTGTTCGTTGGCTTGGTTTTGTATAACAAAAAAACTTCGACACAAGATGATTGGTCTATTCCCGATTACGTATAATTTCAAATTTTAAATTTCAATTGGGCTTAATTTAAAAACTTTTGGCTTTTTTAACGAACTGACTATTTAGAATAACTTGTATAGTGACTAACTATTACAATATAATTTATAAAACAGCCTATCTCACATGTGAACATGGCCCATTTCTTATCCAAAACATACTTATCATGTCATTCTGATCTGTTTATGTTGAATTCGAACTGAGCGTGAACTGAACGCGAACTGAGCGTAGTTTATGAATCCACCGTAAACGTCTAAATAACATAATCTATTGTAAACGTTCATGTTAGTTTATGTCGCGAAAAATACTTTATTGTTTATGAACTAACGACGAACCATGAAAGACAACCACAAACCATCAACAACCTTTTATCCCATTATCACAACCCAACAGCTACTATAATTTGGAGATACCTACCTACTCAGTTTCATGCAATCCTGGTACGAAAACGGTAATCCCAGGTCTTTCTTCGGTTGTTAAAGTTACGGAATACGAAAAACACTCACTCGATTAGCCGTTAAATTTAACCAACGATTTTCTTCGTTTAGTGCCTCTATTCCCATAAGTTCGGCAGACAGGTTATTCATTAAATTGTCATCGAATATTATGATGACTAAAAATAAATTTAATATTATGTGTTCGTGACTATAATTTTGTTACAAAATGATTAGTTTTGTTTTTAGAAAACGGAAGAATATCGCTTAATATATTTTAGGTAGTGGCTGTATTATACCAGCTTAATAGTTACTTGCCTTGGCCTCGAATGAAATAGCCTAAACGGTCACCTAGGAAGAGAAGACTGGCTAATTCGATGGTTTTACCTCTTTGGCTACATGTCTTCCTTGTATCAGAAACTCTGTTTCAGGTCTTTTAATAAAAGTTTCGTTGAATAAGAAAGAAACAACACAAATAACAGTCGTTAGCATGCCAAAAATTGTTATTCAACGTGTGTGTGATACTTGTTAACATGTCACATATAACAACCAACCACCTACATCACATACAACACGATACATGATTTTATATTATTATGACTGTCATGTTCATTTTAAAAATTTAAAAAATGAGGTTTTTGTTACTACTGTTACAGAGTGCAATAAATGTGACAAAACTGTTATTTGTATATAGGACAATTTGGACGAAAAATTGGTAGTAGATTCAAAATTTCTGATAAACATTTCTCTCTAATTCACAAACCAATGACTTTGGACTATAAGTATTACACAGGCATGTTTTTGTAATTTCCTTTTATTGAAAATTTTAAAATGAAGAGATATGTTGTTCTATTTAAAAATAAAAAATCGATGACGTCATGTACACTAAAGCGGTGACGCCATTAGTACATCCAATTATAATGAAAGACGAGCAGATGAAAATAATAGATGACTTGTGAAAACATTTTGTTGAAATTCTGATAGGTAGACAGAAAGGTATCGAATTTTTTCAACTTAGACCTACGTCCTGACAGTATATTTGAAAATCCAGAGGAAGCTGCCCCCTTACCCACCATGAATACGTCGATGGTTTGTTTTAACTTGTTATTCTTTTCACTTCATACATAAAACAGTCTTCTCTCATGTAATGAATAATAATTATTGGTAGCTGACTATACACATCGATTGAGGCCTTTTAAAATGAAGACGAGGACATTTTCGAATAAGAAGAAGAAGTCGAATGACGGTACGACGGTAGTAACGAGTTGCGATATTCGGATCGTCTTGAAACGAATGTTCTATCAGGAGAGTATAACATTGCAAATGTGTTAATATCTGGTAAGTTCGTATATTCTACAATGAAAGTTGAAATGTATTTTAAACCACAATTTATTTATAATTTTTATTAAAACAAAATTTACATGAACTAATTTATGCTAAGTAGGTAAGTACTCCTTACAGTCCTTGCAATTACTTTGCCTTAAGGCCAAGTTCAATTTTGTTTGACATATCATCACGATTTTTTTTAGGTTAGAAAATTGCATTATCGATTTTTTTCATTCGAAGTAATAAAAGACGTCACTTTAAATTTCTATCTCTTAATGTCAACAAATTTCTAACACGATGAATTTATAAAACGTATGTCACTAATGAATATGTGGCTGCAACTGACGGCAACACTGTCATCTACTCCATGGCTACTAGAGTACATACAGGTCCGGTATAAGCCATGGAAAATAATAATTTAATGTTTTGATCGAGTTAAATAAAATATCAAAATTAAATGTTTATTTTTAAGTAAACGACATTTTTAAATGTATACGTCTTCAATCAAAAATAATATAGGCAATACTCAAGTGTATTATACGAGTGTACTGGACAAGAGATAATTTTACACTTTACTCCAGTTTTTTGTAATGAAACCAGCGGTAAAATAGATATTTGTGTACCAAGGCTGTGTTTTGGCCGAATTAGACATATGCGTTCAAGTCTAAACTAGTTCTGGTTAAGTATAAGAGTAATAGGCAAGAAACGGGTGTTCAATCAAACTTGACATCGAGATAGATGTCACATAAGCAGGTGTACTGAAGATGAACTTTGCAGGACCAAGCATCAGATAGGTATAACACTTGATATTCTGAAAATTATGTGAATACTACACCGAATAAGAACGAATGGAAGTGTCAGAAGGAGGCTAAAGGCAAAAAATAGACAGCCTAATAGATAGATAAGTCATATTTTAGCCAGGAGAGAGTCGATGAGTGTTATAAATATAGTTATTTATGAATGTATTTTTAATGTATAATTTCAGTTTATTTTCATTTTTGGTATAAAACTATGGCTGACATAATAAAACTCTTAAAAGTATATATATTCAATCTTTATTACTATACATTATTATACTATACATTATATAGTATATTTTATTTAGTATTCATTTATTCTCTCTGACCTAGGGAAAAGGTCAGAAAACCCTGGTCATAATTGTTTACAATGTTGCGTGTTCCTAATGATACAAAACATTACAGAGGAATGATACTTAGCCGTTGAAATCTCATCGAGTTCACGCATGACATATTGTGGTATGGAATATGGCTATCTCTGATGCATCTGCAGATTTAAATTTATTTTTGCGTACTGTTTTCTATCAACTGATACCCCAAATTTATACAAGCCACGTCTTCGCACCACAATGTGACATAGCATCAAATCTGCTTAATCTCGTACCATTTTTTTAAAGTATCAAGGATATTCTTGGTGTAGCTGATCATCATGTTTCGAGTCACTGAACCTAAAAAATAACAAATATCAATAAATAGAATTCGGAATTTATTCCAAAAATATTTTTCTTTGGGAATTATATAAAATTTCTCGTTAATATACTGACAAACTTTTAAAGGTGGTAGGTGCATCAAAATAAACATTTTTTTGCTTAATAGAATAAAAATAATTTTATTGCCCAACAAATTAATCCATTTACAGAACAAAATACATGAAATAAATGTTAAACATAATATTTCGACAGAAAATAATTTTAGCAACAGCAAGAAAAAAAAAGAATCCTAAATACATTAGCTACAAATTAGTACAACTAATGGACGAAATAAATATCCCAATCAGAACAAAATTAATTAAAATTTGAGCACATTAGCCTTATAGGTGAATTTCTTCCCAAGTTCGTTCAAATACTTGCTGTATAAAATGTTTTATGATATCTAATGGCTCTTTGGGGAACATTAAAATTTATTTAATTTATCAAAAATAGTACATCAATAGTGTTATGTAATATTTTATAAAAAAATGTAACACTGGAAACTACCCTTCTATTTTCGAAAGAAGCAGAGATTCTTCAATACCTCGAATGGGATACAGCTCATCTATTTTAAGAAAGGTACTTGAGAGATTGCCGCTGAACATTTTCCAATGATCTTTTATGAATATTGTAAATAAGTTTCCAGATAAGAGATGCATATTCTAGCCTGGAACGAACTAAAGAAAAGTAAAGGATCTCCAAGCTTTAAGAGTTTGTAAAAGAACGAGTATTACGAATTAAGAACCCTAAGCTTTTCAACGCAGAAGCAACTGTATTTTCAATATAATCCGAAAAAGTAACTTTTTGGTTGAATAATATACCTTAATCTTCAATTTGTGCACAAGTCCGATAAATGTAGGCTGTTAAATAAATAATCAAACTCCACCTTGTTAATCAATCAATATATGTTTATTGTCAAAGCTACAAGAACTTATAGATATATAATACTTCTAGTGTAGGAACATACTTCACATTTAGACACATTCATTCAGCTTGTTTTCATTACACCAATTTTCAACGATTCCCAAGTTGGGTCTGTAAAAAGTAACAGTCTTGAATTGATGAGGTTAAATTTATTGCCAAGTCATTTATAAATATACTAAATAATAGTGGTCCCAGATTGGAGCTCTGTGGAACTCCAGATGTTGCTGTGAGGGGTGAAGATGAAAATCCGTTGTAAAAGACATAATAAAAACGATGATTTAGGTAAGATGAAAATAATCTCAACAGCGACTGATCAAACCCTAAGCATTCCAACTTCCTTACAAGAATATTATGATTTTTAATTATTAAAAAATACATTATGTATGTACAAAAAATATTCTAAACATATTTTAACTAACAAGAGTTTTATTTTTAACTGGTTATATTCAAAAACAAATGTCATTTTTAAAACTATGTTTAACAATAACCGATGAGTATACAACAAGGTTCACAGTTTAAACTAAGTCTACATTTTAACTGCCTATTGTACAATCCGCCATATTCGCTCCGTGCGCGACCGCAGCGCCAGTTTGTTTTGGTATTAATGGACTATTTCTGTGTATACTGACAAATACAATTTTTAATAGAATTTGTAATTAAAAAGTATATATGTCAGTTTTAATTAAAGTATATGGATTTGTAAAACAAGTAAAACATTAATTTATTATTATTATTATTATATATTTTTAACGCTTAAATTAAAGAAAATTATGTATAATCAATGAAAATCAATAATAAAATATAGGCAGGCAACAGTATTTACTGGAAAATGTATGAGAAGTTGCCTAAGTCTCATAAGTTGTCATTGAAGAATTAGCCTGGTCTGTGAAAATAAAAAAATACCATTTAATAATAGCATGAAGTTAAAATGTATAAAAAAAGGATCGCTATTTATATTTTAATTTTTGTTCGAAAGAAAACATAGAATGAATGATTAAAACTGGTTTCTCATCAGTAAGTCACAAAATTATATTTCATCCACATATAATAATCAAAGGCAGAAATCTTGAAATCTAGTCCTTGCTGAATGAACATTTAAGAATAAAGGGACATTAAAGAACATCGTAAAATGATAATTTATTTATTTATTTAAAACCTTTCAAGTTTCTGATGTGTACTATTTACAGCATTACTGTTATTATTACAAAAATAAAGGTAATTTTTCTTCTTATTGTACATCTATTTATTTCTTTGATTTACCTAATTTCCACTTTGCTACTGAAGTTTCACTGTTTTTTTTTTGCTAGTATTTGTACAATTGTCAACACAGCAACTCCGGTCGCTTATTGCATTGTTTGTACCTACTTTTTTGAAAAAAAGTAAAATGTATACGTGTATTTGATATGCCAAAATTACAAAATATCGCCCTAAAATGCACGAATTATCCGCAGCTAGCGCTAGTATCGCTTTTGCTTCCCTTTCCATGACTTCGCACGGAGCGAATATGTACAATTCAAAATTAATTGTATTTCTTTAAAATGCACTTGATTCTGTTGATCAAAATCATTCGATAAAAAAATTAAATAGTATTGGTATAAAGGTGGTTTTTATATCTATGCTATAAAGCATGCATTGGGGTAGCATGTAGATTATCTAAGTATCAGGTCAGAGAGATTAAAATTAAATAACATATGTAGTGGGATTCTCATCTTTTGAGTATGTCTCCTATCGAGACTCCTATCTTTGTTCGACAGACAGCGATTTTGATGTAATGTCTCTCTCTATTCTGTATGTAATGTGTCGAGTTGGCACAAAAGAATCACTGTTCTGATCAGAAGAAATTAATCACATCAAAGGAAGAAAATTAGGTCCCCTGTTATTTTTAATTTATATTAATGATTGTTAATGTTGCAATAATTAATATGACATTTACCTGTTTGCCTATGATGTCCTTATCTATGTTTCTTGTAAGTTGTAAGGATTCAGATAACTAAGAGTTAATTGTCAATGAAACCCTGCAAAATGTTTATAAATGATGTTGCAATCATTTGTTAAAAATCAACACAAATACCTAAAACAAAATATAAGCTGATAAGTAATAACTAGATGCAGTTTGTGGACAAACAATATAGGAAATTGGAAGAAAATCTATACAGTTAGTAGAAAAATTCAAATATTTAAGGGTAATTATTCGGAAACAGATGAAATTCACAGACCATATGCAAATACTGTTATCAAAACAATTGCAGTTAAATTACATTTCCTATTTAGAATGTTATTAAAATAATTGTTATATTATTACATTATTACATTATTTTTTACTAAATTTGAATATTGTGATATTAGCAAACTAGCCAAATAAATAAAATAAAAATAAAATAAAAACCGAAAACATACCTGGATCTACAATAATATATATAGAAATAATATAAGTACATTGCATCTTTTAAATTATTAAAGTCCATTAAATTGAAATGACACGTCAAACTTTCAAAACAAACATGCTTGTGTTGTGTTCCAAACAGAAAATAGCATTTATATAATAATTTATTTACTTGCAACCTTTCCCCGCACACCACCTCGCCCCTCACCCATAAACATGGTCAAATTGGGCTAAGCCATTTTACATTCGTCTGCATAGGGAGCGATGTTGCAATTTTTCAATTTTTAGTGTCTATTCCGTCTGTTCAGATGGCAGCATCTTATGGGCCCTACATTTTTAAATCTTATCACAAGAATCCTGAAATAATTAGGCAAAAATAAAAGAATGTATGTTGCGTTTTAACTTTTAAATACTATAAAAAATGATGGAAAGTCCATAACTTTTAAATATTTGTTAAATATCACTTATTAAAATATTATGCATTAAAAGTAAAACAAACCATAGACTTTCCATCATTTTTACAGTTTTTTGAACCCATTTATGAAAACAGTTTTTGAAAATATTATCGTTCAGAGCTGTATTTCTTGTGATAAAAAAGTCGCCGTCACTTGTCATTGAACTTGGCCTTAAAAACTATTTAGAAACCTAAATCAAGACCGACGAGAGGGGGGCTACCTGGACAAATTCCCGGGGCTTGGGCAAAAGGGGGGCCCGGCAGCTTTAGGTGAGGATGTGATATCGAAAGGGCTTAATTTTGTTTTATAAAATTGTCCCTGGGCACCCACCTGGCTTTCGGCGGCGCTGACCTATATTACCTATGCATCAAAATTCAGAATCAGAAGGGTAACATTATCAGTAATGTGTGAAAATAAAAATAACGTTATGTCATGCTACAAAAGGTTTCTTCAGGAAGAAATTAACTTTATTACCGCTCGCTAAATTTTCACAATATTTCCCTCTTTCAAAATAAATTTTAAACAAGCAAAATTAAAGAATGAAATATAACCCTATAACACTTCTTCTTCTTTTCTTTTTTGGGCTATGTTACTACGAACAATTTACCCAGATGAAGTTGATTTGCTTCTACTAGATAGTGATTTTAAATAAATTTAAAAATTTGGAAAGGGTGGTTATTCTTCTATTATCCAAATGAGACAAGATGTATCGAATATCAAATGGGGCTGATAAACCAGACTTCGTTAGTTCCAAATACAGATCAAAAAGGGGAGATTTACTAATGGGACACTCTAAGATGATCTGATTTAACCATCCAACTTCTCCACGCTCCCAAAATGGGTCATCTTTAATTCCATTTCGAAATAAGTGATATGGGGTTAGACAATGGCCAGTTCTCATCCGTATGACTGTGGAAAGGTACCTTCTTTAATTGCATTGTTTACTATTAAAGCACGGAGTTTTGGGTATTTCAGGGACCACTTAGAAGTAAAAAGATGTTTTCTTTTCTTTTCTTTTAGTGAATTCCATTGTTGAAGCCATTTGTTCCAAAATTCTTTTTTAATGAAGGGTAAAAAGTTAGACTTACTGAGTTTAATATTTACAGGAATTTAAAGGATTCTTTCTATATTTGCTAATTGGTCGGCTTTATGGTTGCCAATAATGCTGGAGTGACCTGGAATCCATGCCAAAGTGATGTGGATATTATTCATATTAGCAAGTAAGATACCTTGTTTTGTTAGAAAGGACAATGATCAGTTTCTGTAGAGAATTTCATGTTTCCAATTTTTTGTAAAGCAGATTTGGAGTCCGAGAAGATAACTGAGTTCAAGATATTTTTTACTAAAATGATTTGCAATGCCTGATTAATTGCAATAATTTCTGCAGTACATATGTGTGTATGTTGAGGTAGTTTGCTTAAAAACACGTAATTGAGTTCTGGAGAAAATACTTCGAAGTCTGATGAATCATTATCCCACAGATTCGTCGGTGAAGAATTTTGCGTAACCGGGTAGTTTTTTTATTGTGTCAGTAAAAATGGATAAGCCATAAGTGTTATTCCGAATTGATATAAGATTTAAAACTGGAATTGGTAAGAGGTGGATGGTCAATTCAAATTCATGGCACGGCAGTAATTTATTAGAATACATATTCGGAAGGAACTCTTCCATTTGGTTTATTAAACTTAATAATACTGGAGTGTCAGTTACCTTTTTGTAAACATTTCTTTTTTTTAGTGTTGCCAAATGTTTTAACGAATTGATGACAGGGTTATTTTCAAATGCAAGTTTTTTTAAAAAGAAATTTATAACAAAGCCAATTCCTTCTTAAGTTTAAGGGGATATCCCCATTCTCTGCTTGCAAAGTATAAATTGGGGTTGATTTCATACAACCAGTAATGACACGTAGGCTGTCCAACTTCTTAAGGTACTTCGGACATGGACAAATTACCTGGCATCCATAATCTATATGACTTAAGATGATAGCGTTATGTATTATGCGAAGGATTTTTGGACCACTGCCCCACCACGTACCACAAAGAGCTCGCATGACATTTAAACCTCTGTTAATTTTTTGCTCAATTTAATTTATGTATGCATTTCATTTTAAATGTTTATGAATGTAAATGCCTAAATATTTAAATGAATCTGACCAGTGAATGATAACATATAGAGATTGAACAAAATGGGACTAAGGGTAAATTCCTGAGGAAGTCCTTGATTGGAGGTTCGTGGTCCATGACTTTGACCACAGTTATCTGAGATTGCAATGGATCTGTTATTCAGAAATGCATAAATAAGGTTGCGTGGCTCTATTGAAATACCAATATTGGCTAGATTAGAGTATAGAAGATATATATTTACCGAAATATCAAGGAATAGATCAACAGTATAATTCTTTGATGCCAAGCCTATTTGGACTTGAGTGATTAAGTAAGATATTGATTCTGTGGAGCCTTTTCCTCGTCTAAATCCTAGTTGTAAAGGATGTAATATTTTCTTGTTTTCCAAATACCATTCTACTCTATTTTCGATAAGTGATTCTAGAAGTTTTCCAACGCAGAATGTTAAAGCTATAGGCCTATAATTATTTGGACATGATTTATCTTTCCTAGGTTTTACAAATGGCAAAATCAAAGATAGTTTTCATTCTTGGGGAAAAGATCCACTTTTCAGTTATTGTAAAATTTTAACAGCCAAACGGCACCCAAGTTAGGTAAGTTTTTTACCATTGAGTAAGAAATATCTAAGCCAGGAGAAGATACTTTTTTATTTGAAAATGTATACTTAAATTCATTATATGTAAAGGCAGGTTCTTTGTTATTAGGAATTTTGATATAGAAGCAGCAGGGGAAGCAGTATTCGGTGTTATGATTTTTAGTATATCATTAGCTAGTAGCAAAGATGGTATAAGGCTGGAAGTATTAGTTTTCTGACCTGCAACTGAATTTACTTTATTCTGCAAAACTCCTTGTGGCAATTTTTCCTATTTGTTTTTAAAAGTTTTCTAGACCATGCAACAAGTTTTTTTACCGTGATATAGTTTTCTACAGTTGGGATGCAGAATAAATTTTAATTTAAGATGTTTTATGTAAATTAACGCAGAATATAAGTCTGTAATAAATGCTTACCTTTTGACATTTTTCCACAGTTCTTGTACCAAGGCCAAGCGAATTCAATTCATAACTCTTCCCACAATTTCCAATGACCGCTTTAACTTTTGGCTCAGTGAATTTACCTGTGGCTTTCCATGAATGCACACAATAGCTGCCAATGACTTTCAGAAATTTTAAAAGCCATAATATTATATTTAAAAACACGAAAAAAACGTACAAAAGGGTGAAACACGAAAAAACGAACAAAGCAAAATAGTAAAACACAGAAAAAACGTACCACAGACAAAACAAAAGAGTAATCCACGAAAAAAAATTTACAAAAGACAAAACAAAAGAATAAAACACGGAAAAAACGTGCAAAAAGACAAAACAAAAGAGTAAAACACAGAAAAACGTCAAAAAGACAAAAGAAAAGATTAAAACACGAGTAAAATAAGGTAAAAAATGGTATTGAAATTTATAACTAAAGAAATTTAATCAAACGTTCCTTATTCGCGATTCAAGCTAAGTGATACGCCCTCTGGAAGAAATTAGAAAAAGGTCCCTATAAGTAGGATGACGTTCAGTGTTGCCAGAAGCAGCAAAATTTCGTTACGTCGTTGGATTATAGTTCTTGAAGAAATGGATAAGACCTTTTATTTAAGAATCAAAATTTGTGTCTAGTAATATGTAATCATACTATTCATTTAAGGATTTTTTTATAAAATCGATTTATTATATTGATTTTTTTTTAAATATCAGTTCATTTATTAATTTTAGTTTTAAAATCAGTCAGAGACAAAATCAGTTCATCATTTGGCAACATTGGCGTTCGTGTTCATTGTTTACATTTTAATTTGTATCAATTACAATTAGAGTTTTTTGTTACTTTTTAGCTTTAAATTTGTTTATTTCTTATAGTATATATGTGATAGTATTTAAATTAAAAATGAAATCTGCGAAAAAGCCTCCAGCAAATTGCAATCTGTATGGTGTTATTGTCAAAATCAAAACTGGAGTATTCATTATTTTTCAAGTGCAAGTCATAAAATTCTGTTTCTTACGATAAATGGGTATCTACAAATTCACAATATTGAAATTTTGCAAAACGTTGTTTAGAATCAAACTCCAATATGAGTTGTGACGGTTTTATTACCATTTACATGTATACAAAGTACCTACTACACAATTCACTTCATGATATAAGAATAAGGATAGTAAGATTTTTAGAGAAGTTCATCAATAATAAACGTTTGGTACCTGATATGTCCTTTAAACCACATAATAAAACATGTCCTGGGTTTAGTAAATACATATTTCTAGATGTTGTTGTTGCAACCAATAGGTCAATATTTCCAACAAATTAGTTCGTACTACACATGAAAAATTACATTTATAACGAAAGCACGAAAACTAAACTTAAATTAACACTAAATGAAACTCAAAAACACTATTATAATAAGAATATTATCTAAAAACAGTTAAAAAATCACAAATACAAAATCCCACAATACGTAAATAAACAAACATCCTACTTATACATGACAAATGACAGGCGCGATAAAAATTATTTTTAATCGCGAATTAACTTTGTGGCGCGAATTCAAAACCTTCTTCTTATTCATATTGGACCTATTCCTAGGATAATCTACCAATTCGAGACATTTCTAGCTATCAACTGACTCAAATCGAGTGATCCGTGTCGTATTCCGTTCGTAATCGATAACAATGTTTCAAAATGGCCTATACGATACGAGTATGCCGTTCGTAATCCCGCTGCTGATGATACTCGTACTCGAACCGTCTATAGTCGAAATCTGTGATAGGAAAATATAATACTGAGAAGGTATTAAAGTGTATTAATCGGTAACTTTAGCATTTATATTACGATTTATTTACACATAAAATTTAGTTTGCAAGACCCTTGGCTTTTCGTCAATTGTTGACCGACTTTAATTTTATAAGTGCAAGTACTTCTACTCCAATAGATGATTTCAACGGAAGACATCTTGAAGTTGCAAGGTCATTGGAAGATCTTTGCGCCATCTATAAGTTTACATAACAACTAATAAAATAAAAAAGATACGACGGCGTCGGCATAAATTTCTTTTTTCTTGCCTAGCTTCTTCTTTAGTTGTATGGGCTCTCTTTTCTCTCACTATCGCCAAGATCTGGAATCTAGATCTACATGGCTTGCTAAGCGTGCGTTATGTTTCAATGGCTGTTTTTTGTTAAATTAAAACATTTTTTAATGAGTGTCGGCTGCATTGCCCAACAAAACGGTTTGAATTTGCAAATACTCCTGCAAAACCGAAAAATGGGTATCACAAATCCTTTTCATACAATACTTCTCGAACTCTGTGGTAGTTATATTAAGTTTACTCATCCAAACTAATGCCATTACTCTGTTTTTGGGAAAGAGGTGGAAAGACATCATTCGAGAAGTGTTGGGACATTGATCCACACAACATTTCCAGCAACCACTAAAGCAATTAACAAATTAAAAAGAGGTAAACACTTAGGGGTTTTTGTAAATATTAATATATATGTAACAACAGAACATAATAATACATAAAAACAATATTAAATACATCTATTCACTTTGAAATTTAAAGTAGTAAACAAAAGGTGCACACCTACCTTTTAACTTTACTTTTCATCATTTTCTTTGTGTTTCTAAGCTATTATTTTGAAAATAAATGCAAAAAATATTCAAAAACAAAACCAGAGATTATAACCTCAATTTGTTTTATGTTTTTACAAATTTTGACATGACACATGACTAAGAAAAAGAAGACTCTGGGACCTGGCACTGAGCACATACAACTAATGAAGATGACAAAAAAAAAATGAATACTGACGCCGTAACCTTAAACAGATTGCCAAAATAATAATTTACAGTTTTCCTTTTTATTTTATTAGTTGTTATGTAAGCTTATAGATGGCGCAAAGATCTTCCAATGACCTTGCAACTTCAAGATGTCTTTCGTTGAAATCATCTATTAAAATATGTTTTTGAATGTTTTGCCCCAGCTTGCTTATAATAATTAACTTCTTCTTTGACAGAAATATAATTCAGCCATTTCTCAAATTCTAAAAAATAAAATTAATGAAAATGAATACAAACAGATGTAAAATAAACAGCTATAGGTACCTTTTAGTTAACTGAATTCACGTTTTACTGTTTCACTGATAAAGTGGTGCTGCGAATCTAAATGTTGTCGTAAATCACATATACCGGGTGTTCAACTTAAAGCGTTACAGCTATATACTGCTTTTTATAAAAAAAAAGTTTCAGACGAAAGTTTTATAGTTTTGTGGGGAAAAACTTTTGGCTAAAATCGTTTTTTATAGCTAACCATGATATGGCCAACTTTTTTTTCGGGCAGCAACATTTTCAAGTAGCTGTTACTCAAAAAGTAAAAGTCCAATAAAAAAAAATATTTTCCTCAAAAGTTTCTTATTTTTTATGTACTTTAAGAATATGTAAGAAAAAAATAGGATTCCCATTTAAAAAAACAAAGTTCACCCCGATATGGTCATATTATGGTCAGCTACAAAAAAATGAATTTAGCCAGAATGTTTCCCCCAAAAAACTATAAAACTTTTGTCTGAAACTTTTTTTTCTAAAATGCGTATTTTCGGCGGTATTTGACTGTATCACTTTAATTTGAACACCCGGTATAACCAAATTAATATTCTTTACAATCCTTACATTTAGCTTTGTAACTTAAATTCCTAAGAAATTATATTTTTTTCTTGGTTATGTGCTTTTTTAAATGTCTATTAAGAGATTGCTGGTGTATATAAATTCTGGAACATATTAAACATGCAAAACTCATTGTAAATTTTTGTAATAACCAAAATGATAATAGTACTAAAAATAATAATAACAATAATAAATATTATAATAACAATAATAATAATACTGTCCTATACCCAGACAGTGTAACGTTCATTTTTGGCCCCACGAATTAATGAAATTGTTTTGGCTTACCTGGTTAATCATACGAAAAAAAGGGGGTAAAATCGTATTGATATCACTATTATTTTTGTCATTAACTAATTTCACCTGTATCCTAACTTTCGGACATCATTATTACAATTTATTTCATCTCACCACTAAGTAAAAGGATGGCAGTTCTCCTAAAAATAGACCAAGTTTCGTTGTAAATTTATATATATTATGTATTATAGTCTCACCTTGGGTAATTAATTATTTACGATACCATTCTTTAAGAATTTCATTGCTTATTTTTATTAGGTTAATATTTTTTAATTGTGACAGTGAATGACATAAACGTCATTTGACGACAGAACACCGACAAGTGTCATGTTTGTAGGACGTTCCAATATCGGGCTCAGAACCCGAGGTAAGGTAGTTTCACAATGAGCGATTTTAAGTCGTGAGGGATTTTTTTTGCGATCGCTGTTGTATTAATTTTTGTCGGGGACAGTTTCCCAAATGTAGTTACACTGTATATAAATATAGTTTTTAGGGTACCTTTCGTAAATGGTCTGTTAAGTTATATAGTGGGGAATTCTTGAGGATGAATTTCTGAACCCACTTGGCTTGTTATTTATCGGAAAAGGATTTCGGCCATTTTGGACGACTGACGTATTTTTTTTAGTCAGTGGGTGTTGAATCACGAGAAAGACGAATTTTGCGTCGAAGTAGAATTTTGTTAATATTTAGCCCCATCGGCTTACCTAATTAAAGGGGATTTTAGATTCTACTTCATGGTTAATTGTGGGTAAATGGACATTTCGTATTTTGAGAGGAATTTTAGTGTATTGGTAAATTCCTATGGTCATTGGTCCAGCCCATATCTAGTATAGGATTTTAACGCAATAATTGGAAGTTCACAGCATTTGGAGTGTGGAATATTGTTGTGCTGTGGATCATCTCACGTGTTTCTCATCCTTGGAGGGCTACCAAGTTAACCCTTTACGAAAAAGGTATGTTTTGTATATATTTGGTTATGTTACGCACCATGTGGCTGTCAATTTCTTTTATGTTATGGCATGGTGTAACAGAATTTTAATTATTTGAGCTCATAATACTGTTTATGACTCACTGTTGAGCCAATGTAATTTTTCTTTGTCCTAGATGCTGAATAGTTTCTAGTTTATGTACATTTTTGGGTAATCCTATAGTTCGGGATACTTGAGTCAATGGGTATTGACATTTTTCTTTGTAATATTTTAAGGGTTTCACCCAGGGGATTGTTGACCCAGGATTCGACGACAGTTTCACCCAGGGGGTTGTTAGCCCAAGATTCGTCGACAGTTTCACCCAGGGGGTTGTTAACCCAGGATTCGACGACAGTTTCACCCAGGGGGTTGATAACCCAGGATTCGACAACAATTTTCACCCAGGGGGTAGCGACTCAGGATTTCAACAGTTGTAAACAGAGGGTTATATCGTCCGGAGATCAACAGTTTCATCGTGGACTCATCGAGGGAACACAGAACATTGGTATGCTAGCCGCCTAGCTTACTTGTAGCTATATTTACAAGGATGATTCTCGTTCTGGATAGGAAGATGGGAATGCTGTGAAAGAAGACACCCTACTATCAGGTTTTTTTTTATACGTTATATTGAAGGTTTCATGTGTGCATTGTTAAACTATACATTCACTTTCAACCGAATGTTGTTAAGGTATTCTCAACATTATTTATACTTTTGAGCACAGAATGTTCTAGAGTTCTTTCACTCATAACTTATGTATTATCAAATATTACATCGTTTAATTGATTAATATTTTGAAACTTTTTCTTAATTTAAGCACTTAATGCTGATGTAGTAATCCTTCGGGTCGCAGAACACTTGGACTGCTTCCACGTTTAAGTTGTAATTCTTCAGTTATTAAGGGCTACTGTCACAATTTTACTTTTTCAATTTATTCATTATTAAATGGACAAGACTTAACGTATAAGTTGAGCAATCTCAGAAGACCCGTGTGGGGGGCAGAGATTAAGTAACCTCTTCCAACCTGGGAGTTTAAGTAAATATCCTCTGTGTCTAAAGTCCTTTATGTGTTCATTGTATTTTTATATTTTTATTTAGTTGTATGAATTATACTTAATTATAAAATTTCATGGTTTAATAATTTTCTTTTGGGTAGTTTGGACTTAACTAAAAGTTAAGCAGATATCGCCTTCCAATTTGGAGAGGGTTATAAGCTTATAAAGATTATAAGTTTACTATTATTTTATATTTTATGTAAGGTGGAAATTAATACTTTGCGCAAGCGTCATGCCTGGTACCAAGCTAACGACGAACCGTGCCATATTTTGATACGTTTAATAATTTATCTTGGGTTATGCATATACATATATGGTGTAAACTTTCCCTTTAATTTCCTCCAACTTATTTTTTTTTTGGATTATCTAAAGCCATTAGGTAATTAATTAGTTTTAGTAATTTGTCAAACTCATAATAAATAATTGTGGACATTTAAAGTTGATATATTTAGTAAATATTTTTCCTTTTTTTTTATAAAGGAACATAAGTTGAGGTTTGTCTTTTATTTCTTTCCTCATTTACTGGGTTTTTGGGGAAATAGGATCATAGTTTGGCCACTATATAGACCCAGTTGGCGCCTACTCATTTGTCTACTATTTCCGGAATTCTTGTAAGCTATCCACCCCCTAGCTGCCGTCTGAGCGACGTCGAAGGCCCGAAGGTTGACACCGGAACAGCCGAAACTTGTGTTACCGTAGTAGACAACATTTTTAATTGTAGTTGATACTTTAATAATTTTTTTTTAAGTTTAAAATTTTGGTGGAATCACCGAGTTCATTTGGTAGGTTACAACAGCACAAAGACATCTTTAAGACGTTCATAAGACGTCTGTCAGAGACATGACAGTCTAAAAGACGTCTTATGACGCCGACCAGACGTCTTAAAGACATCTTTAAAACGTCTGATGTTACAAAAGGTAACGTTCTTAAGACATCATGAATATGTCTGTTTTTCGACATTAGTAAGACGTACTCTGGCATTTAGTTTTAAAAGCTTCTGTAAATTCTTTCTATACAAAATGAAACACATATTTTTTATAAACATTATTATTAACAAAATACTGAAACATTTCGTTAAAAAAGTATCTAATATTACAAATTATTTTTTTTTTTGATTCTTCCTCCATTAGTGGTTAATCTTCTGTCTGATGCTCTTCTGATGCTCTTCTGATGCAGTCTGCAATAATTTTAACTACGCTGTGTAAACTATTATGCATTATACCTCACTCTGTCAAATTCGCTTTAATAGGATTTTCAGTAGATAGTGTGAGTTAAGGGTGGTCAAAGAATGGCAATCTTCCTGTACTTTCAACTCTAATTCAGATATATTTACATCCGATGAAGCTTCTAAATTAGTTCTAGACACCTAGACGTACTTAAAACACTAATAAGGGTTCTTCTATTTAGTTTTTCAGTAAACTTTCATGCTCATAAATTCACAGTAATCCACGGCACAATACACAAATAAAAAAATCAACGAATAACGTACAAAAACTAACCTCTCGGCTTTCATCTTCAACATAAACGACAAATGACAACGAAAGGACAACGCACGAACCACGGAACCCCAATAAAACTCACATTCAGACACACGTCCTTGTTTAAATTCTACTGTTGAAAAAAGACAAAGCATAATAAGAACATTCGCTTCGATCGTTGAACCAAGTTCCGGTCAAGTTGAAATAGCGCGTAATTCAATTTGACTCAATATGTTTTAATTGTTAATTTTATTTATATTATATTTATTGTTTTTATGTAAACAAATATTTACTTACTCTAATGAACAAATGCTCGTGAATAAAAAAAAAAGTTATGTAAATTAATAAAAAAAAAAAAAATTAAAAATAAATTTATATTTTGTGAAATTAGAAACGACACGTAAGCCAGTACTTTTTTTAATGTTACCATTCTTTTTTATATTTTTGAAATAGATAGGCATTTAAAAGACGTCTTTAAGACGTCTATTTATGTGTCCTAAAAGACGTCTTTATAAAGACGTCTTTAAAACGTCTTTTTTAGGTCTTTAGGCGTTCAGTCATAACTACGACATAAAACAAACGTCTTTAAGTTGTTGTGTGCTGTCTGGGTAATTCAAACTCGTTGAGTGAACTTCTGAAGCTCTGAAGAAAATAAATAGTACGATTATCCTCTAGACACTATATCTACTTTAGTTGTTTAGGATTTTATTAATTATTTTTTAGTTATATGTAAATAAATCCTGCGTATTGAAAATTTTTGAGTTACAGACAAAAAGAAGTGTATAAAATTGTAAATGTATGTGAAATTCATGCCATTTGCCATGTCACATGTCAAATGTCTAAAATGCTCGCGTTTCAGATTTTAGCTGCTTCTGAATTCGATAGCTAAAGGAGTTGATACTCGTACTTGAATCGTCTGTAGTCGAAAGCTGTGGTAGGAAAATATAATAGTGAGAAGGTATACAAGTGTACTAATCGATAACTTTAGCATTTATATTACGATTTGTTTATATATTATTAAATGATAAAATGCATATTTCGTAAAGGTACAACAAAAATAATGTAATCATAAAAGAGGTACCTAAGGAAATAAACATTTACTTGTGAAAGCATTTTTTTCAAATACTGGTAGACCGAAAAATATCAACTTTATTCCAACCTATACGTTCTCACTGTATATGGAAAATCCAGCCCTGCTCACCCTGTATACGCCGATGGTTTGTTTTAACTTATTTTTATCATTATTCTATAATATATTCATCTCTATTTATTTTCACATGTATATTGTATATCTAATAACAATTATTGGTAGCTGAATATACACATCCATTGAGGCCTTTTAGAATGAGGACGAGAAGATTTTCGAATAAGAAGACAAAGTAGATAATAGAATTCGACGGTAGGTAACGAGTAAACGGTATTCGGATTGTCTTGAAACGAGTGTTCTATCAGGAGAGTATAATATTGAAAATATGTCAGGGTTGTTCTGGTTTTTTTAAAATGTGCTGCAAACCGTCCAAAATCCAGTTGAACAGTTAAATACCAAATTATTAGTCGCGTAAAACTTTTAAACTTTCCACTGGTCAGCTAGTATTCGGACAGTTTTAAACATATTTCTGAAGAACCAGAACAGCTACCCGATTCTGATTGACGTTTTCGGGACCTGACGTCCCGAGTTTACAATTTGAGCGATTCTAATTCCAACTTACGTTCTAGATGTCTCGAGTATAGCTGTCAGATTCACTCGGGACCTAAAGAGGTAGCGTAACGTGAGTGAAATTAGTAAAAGTATGGTTAAGAAATGCTTTATTTTGATATTTCTATGTTGAAATTAAAAAAATGAGTTTTTAAAATAATCCAGAACATTTGTCTACAATTTTAAATATAATGTGTGAACACAAACATTTTGCAAGTGGCATATTTTTAATTATTACTCATTGTATTTTTTTTGTAGGAGTTATGTTTTATTTTAACCACATTATAAAAAAATTAGTAAACTCAAAAACAATATTTTTTCCTAATATTACAGAAGAAAACCAAATACAGCATACATTAATTTATTTAGGAAATATAATTTATTATTTTATTTTATACTGAATATTTACAGAATAGGCTCAATTTATAATACAAACAGTTATACCATTGTTTAAAGAGTAGAGATAGTTGGTCAGAGACATAGACCGAAAGGTTTGAATATTTCGGAGACAGCAAATAGATGGCGACTATTTTTGAGTTCCCAAGAGTATATAATGAACGCCATTTTCTATCCATGTATCATTTCATTTAAAATTAAATTCCAAAAGAGGATGGATGAGTTACCATTTTTAGTCCACCTAAATGATTTACTTAGGAAAATCATTGTTGCCAGAGTAAAAATTATCGGAGAAATTTTATATCTAAATTAATTACCGAAATTACTGATTATTGTATTATTATATTACAGCCGAGACTACAGAGTTTAATAAAAAATCAGATTGTCTTTTTAAATAAAAATCAATTAAAA
This sequence comes from Psylliodes chrysocephalus, assembly GCA_927349885.1. Lineage (NCBI taxonomy): Eukaryota > Metazoa > Arthropoda > Insecta > Coleoptera > Chrysomelidae > Psylliodes > Psylliodes chrysocephalus. The sequence continues at coordinate 98,328,436 of OV651813.1, forward strand.
CAAACCTTAAATTATTTAAATGGCAACATTGCATCGAAGCGAAGAAATATGTAGGGAAGGAAATTTTACCTGCAATTATTTTTGAGAATGCATGAAATAACAAATCTTTTTCTCTTTGTTATTAGATTAGGTAAATTTGAATCAGGCGCTTGGCTGGTTGTTTTTATTATTGTTACTATCAGCTGCTATAATTAGCCGTTGAATACCTAATTACCTAAAACCTCTATGTAGGACTTACATATTTCTATGTACCTAATTAAGATTAGATTTATTATTACCTGAATTGAATATAAATATAATATTTTATTATATAGGTAATATATGAGCAGGGTAGTTTTACGAGTTTATAAATTAAACTTCGTGCGTTAATTATCATAACATTCTACCTACCTACAATTTTGGTAGGAATAGGTACTTTTTCAAAATAAGAGATTTAATTTATGCAAAAAAAAATTAATTACATTTTTAGGTAGATAGAGGGATATAGGTAGGATACCTATCTACCTCTATCCTCTATATACCTACGTAGGTATGATTAAAGTAATTATAAATTTTATGTTTATAACTCCAGTACCCAATACCTACTAATTCAAATATAAGTATGGTTTCAGAAACATGAATGAATACCTATTCCTACCTACCTAAAGTAGGTATTTGTAAAACGAACATCCCGCCGACTGAAAATCAATCTCACGGTGGTATAAATGAGTTTTTTGCATCAAACCATAGTTTTTGGTTAAAAATTGTGCATTTTTGTGTTATATTTATAAACACTAGACATTTGTATTTTTGTGTTATAAATAATTATAAACACTAGACATTTATTGCCTATCGTTTTTTTTTTGTAAGTAGGTATCTAACCAGTTGCCGTTAAAAGTAAGTAGCCAGTTATACTGTTATTTTTGATAAAATACGTATGTAATGTAATCTGCAAAGTAATCTTTAATCTATGTGCATTTTCGTAAGTTTACAAATAATATTTTTAAAAAAATACCTACAATTTAATAGTTGCTAACATTTGGTTGAAGCAATAAGTTTTAAAAATAATAAAGAAAAGCTTTTCCCATATAATTAGGTATGCCAAATTTCAAAGACAACTACACAAATCTAAAGATTTGATAAAAATACAGGGTGTTTTACGACATTTAAACTCCGGTTGTAAGTGGTGAAGTGGTAAATTAAAAACTGCCACTAAAAATGCCATTTTCATTTGTGATATACTTAGCGAAATTTTGTTAAATATTTTAAATTATTGTTGGTATGTCTTAAAAAACTTAAATAATTTATTTGATTTTAGTATGCAGTGTATTTAGCTATATGGACCAATGTAGTGCTTAGTATATATTGTGTACAAAAAATTACTGAGCCGAATTATGCAAATAGAGAAATCGTAAATAAACCAAGAGTCTGTGCTAAGAGTAATATTCATTTTTTCTATTGTACAGAACAATCGTAACCACTGATCTATGGTAGATGCGCCCGTGGTATTTGCGGCCACTACCTAAAATTGTGGCATGTGCGCCCTATCCTACTTTTGGAGCTTACCTGCTTTTGGCAGTTGTGTGCTGTTTTTATTTGCAGGTAGTTAGGTAGTAGGTAAACTTAAAATACTTGCGATACATTTTTAGTATTCTAAATTTTATTATTTTTACTATGGTGAGTAACTGGAAGATGGGCTATAACTACCCCAAAAAAGTTTCTTATTATGTATTTCTTTTATTTTCTTGTATCTCTGATTAAGAGTTATTAGCGGCCGTATCTCCGAGTATCTTGAAGAATAATTAAAAAAAAAACACACAAAAACTAGGCGATTTTTATTGCAAGGGGGACACCTTTTCATCACATCCTTAATTTTCATGTTATTCTTCTTCCCTCCGTCTCTCTAACTAATATAATTTAGATAGAGAAAGTACCAATTATGACACATCATCGAACCTATACACCAACTTCTGTTTAATGAGATTAAGGGTAAAACCCTCGTAAAATCTTTTAAACAAAAGAAAATTAATAGCCTGAAAACTCAACTTAGAGACATGAAGAAAAAGTTAATGAAAGCTAATTTGGCAGCAAGATTACAAACATTTTAATATACCATGTCACAGTTCTCAAGATCTTTCGTTAATATACAAATACGCCACAAAATGACAAGCGTTTGGTTACCTTCAGAGAAAAAAACTGCAGTCCTTATTTTATAAAGGACCTAGTACCTATAAATTTCTTCGCAGAAAAGGCATAATTCTCCCTGGTGTATCGACCATTAAAAGCTGGATTAGCAACTTTATTTGTAATCCAGGATTTAACAAAACTTTTAAAAATCTTCAACTAAAAACAGAATCTATGTCTTCATCACAGAAAAAATGCGTACTCATGTTTGATGAGATGCCCATAAAAAAAAATATTGAATAAAATTCTAAATTAGATATCATTGAAGGATTTAAAGATCTGTGACGAAATCAAAGAAAAGCAGTAGCTGCAACTCAAAGTGTTGTATTAATGATCAGAGGAGTATTCTCCAAATGGAAAATACCTATTGGATATTTCTTGTCTGAAAATGGAACTTATATTTCTCTAAAATCTATTGTTATTAAGGCTGTAACAATGTTAATTAATATTAATTTAGAACCAGTTGGTATTGTCTGTGATCTCTCAACGACCAATCAAAAAGTAATTAAATTGCTCGGGGCAAACAAAAATGGTCTATATTTTTTTATTAACGAGAAAAAAATATTTACTTTTTACGATGTTCCTCATCTATTTAAATGTATCAGATATATTTTTATTGATAATAATTTCTTATATAATGGAAAATTTATTAGTTTTTCAGACTTGAAAAAGGTGTATGAAATTGATAACCGCAGTAAAACTGGAAAAGCTCTTTTAAAAGTTACAGAAAGACACTTACACCCAAATGTCTTTCAAAAAATGAGTGTTAAATTAGCCACACAATTATTAAGTCACAGCGTTGCAGCTGCTATTAAAACATCTACGAGAACAGGGCAGTTAAATTCTAGCACTGTCGAAAATATTGCGTTCTTTGTAGAGGCTATGAATAATCTTTTCGATGCCTTAAATAGTACACGTGTCCGAGCATCAAATCCCTACAAGAGAGTGTATTGTGATAAGAATCAAGAGGTTGTCACAGCTCTAAATTCAGGTTATGATTTAATATCAAATCTGTACAAACAAAAATCCAAGGGAAAATTAATCCGACCTAACATTTTTAATGGATTTTTAATAACAATATATACAGTTAAGCAATTTTGGACAGAAGTAAAACAAGCTAGATACAGGTATATTTTTACTGGTTGCCTTATTCAAGACCCACTAGAAAATCAGTTGTAGGTATACAGACAAAAACGCGGTTACGATAGAAATCCAACAGCGCGGAGCTTCAAATCATCTTTTAAACTAAATATTGTTAATAATTTTATGCAGCCCCTAGTTTCCGCAAATGCTGGTTCAAAACCAGACAATGATGAAAATATTTTGGAGAGTTGTTCTACGTCAAACGATATTTTGCAAAATATGAATATAGAAGAGGATGAAGAAGAAGATGAAGAAGAAGATGAAGAAGAAGAGGAAGAAGAAGAGGTAGAAGAAGAGAAAGAAGAAGAGGAAGAAGAAGAGGAAGAAGAAGAGGAAGAAGAAGAAGATGAAGAAGAAGAGGAAGAAGAAGAGGAAGAAGAAGAGGAAGAAGAAGAGGAAGAAGAAGAGGAAGAAGAAGAGGAAGAAGAAGAGGAAGAGGAAGAAGAATAAGATAAAGAGAACTATGATGATGAAGAGGAAACAAACGTGGAAACTTCTTTAAAATCTAAATTAGTTTCCTCTCTTTCCGACAATTCATTTTATTTGGAGAGTTGTTGTACCGTTTATTTTTCTGGGTACTTGATAAAAAAAGTTTTAGACAAATTTAAATGCCAATTTTGTGAAATTAGGTTAAAATGTTCTGAAGATATTACCCAGAACGATGAACTTCTTATTTTTTATAAAAACTATAATTTAGATCAATTAAATGGGTTGAAAACTCCCACTAAAGTAATGAAAAAATTTACAAATATTTGTTTATATCTAGTTTCAGTTAATATTGACCAATTTGCTCATCAGAAAGTGTTGAGCAATATACGTGAAATTATTAAAAAAAAGTTAATGTTTCTTTTGCCGGAATGGTTCGAGTGTAACCAAAATGGTGAAAAACACATATTGTATATCCTAAATTTATTAATTAAAGTACAAATTTATAAATACTGTAAAAACGTATGACGAAATTGGAAAAACATAAGCAACACTAAAAAACCCAAAAGAATATAAAACTGTGTATACTTCAGAATCAATAAATAAGTTTATTTTATCTTTCAAATAACTATTTTTATATCGCACCCAAATAAAAATTCTCTTAAAACTGACAACTGATATTCCATTTCCTGCTATCAGAAACTTTAATATTATTATTATGAATTACAAATTCCAAGTAAACGATAGGGGGGTCTAAAGTTAATTTTACTATAATATAACCAAAACTAACTTCTAAAACATATAAAAAGTTTTGACAAATACGTCATTAACAATAAAAGCTCATATAAATTGTTTCATTGCAATCGTTCTATTTATTAAAACATTTTGGATTGTGCTGGTTTTAAATGTTTCAACTTTAAAAGTAAACCCACTTTTTAATAAACCTTTTAAAAACACAAATGGTCCTCAAAATTCAGTTCTCTGTTGTATCGCTAAATTTATCTGATAACCGTTATTGCTTTGTTATTTTTCTTGTTTTTTTTTTTCGTCGTTTGATGATAGATGTTATTGCCTCTTTGTACTTACTATAATAATTAGGGTATTAAATTCGTTTTGTTATTTATGGATATTGTAGTGAGTAATTTATGCAATTTTATCTTAAAAATCGTGTAAAAAAAATACATTGCAAAATATCAATAGACTGTTATTTTGATTTAACATTTTCACTACCCCTCGTAACAAGTCGTAGAAACTTATTCTCTTACTCCGTATCCTTTCCAACATGGCAACTTTTAGAATATTTTGGGTAGCCGCTATTGTATAAAGATAAATTTCTACTTTTAAACAGATCAATTAACAGTTTCGGCTACTCTCCACCAGTAGGGCACCATCTCCTTATGCCGGGAGGGTACGGGAGGTAGTCAAACAGAATTTATACAGTCGCTGACTAACTATCTCTACTCTTTAAACAATGGTTATACAATAATATAAATAAGAAATGTTTAAAATTCAGAAATATAAAATGCCAGGTACTCAAAAATGAGGACAAAATTACTTCAAGATATAGATGTAATACCAATCATATAAAACATTGACTACTGGAACACTGACAATAAAGCATTAAAATATCTATTTATGTACAATAACTATTATTTCTTATTTTATTAATTCTAAAAACTCAATAAGCCATGCCTCTGGTATATTTTCTAAATTAAACCTTCAAAACAAACCATGCTGCACCATGCGTTATCGTAGTTTTCGTAGCCGTTACTCGAGAGATGATTAGAATCAAATTTTAAACGGTACCGAAAAGGGTATCCGATGTGCCTGTCGAACGGTAGGTAGAGAAACGGGACGTAACGTAACAACTAATCAGAATCGCACTGCTGACCTATGGTGTTAAGTTCGTATATTTTTTTATTCAAACAAAATTTATATAAATTAATGTATGCTACTTTTTATTCAACAATCCTTGCAGCTCTACACACTTCAGTCATATTATTTAGGTTCACGCAATCACGCAATTACTTTTCCTTGAAAACTATGTAGAAACCTAAATTACCTATGTACCTATCAAAATTCAGAATTAGAAGGGTAACAGCAATGTGCGAAGATAAAAATAATGACAATGTATGCACCTATCTAAATAAATGGTGATTTCCTATCAATATTGCTGCGTTTGAGAATCCACATCGGATGCATCTGAGATGTAAAAAATCTTTGATCACGTGATGCAGTATACGTAAATGTAATGGGACAGATGTGTCCGATGTGGATAAAAAAACGCTCGAGATGTAAAAAATGCATCCGATGTGGATTCTCAAACGCAGCATTAGACGAACATTACCAACGTGATGTCATGCCATACGTGTGTCTTTTTTTCCACCGGTTTGTTGCAACCGTTGTTTCACCGATGCGGCCTTGAACGTTTTGAATTGGATTCTGGTTGACCGTTGAAATAAATAACAGTTGACATACCGCACCGATGTCAACGTTGCTGCAACAGTTGGATAAAAAGACACACGTCATGCTACAAGGTTTCTTAACTTCAGGATGAAGTTAGCCTTTATTACCACTCTCTAGATTATCATAATATATCTATCTTTCTTTAAAAATAAGTTAAAAACAAGCAAAATTAGAGAATGAAATATAAACCTTTATAAGTAAAATCCCAACTACTGCGTTAATAGCATAATTTCATAGTTTTTAATCAGTCAGCTGTTAGCTCAATGAAACAACATTGTAGCTGAATACACACATTAACCGAGGCATATTAGAAAAAGGTTCATTTGAAATAAGAAGACGATAGAATTCGAAAGCTAAGGAGTTTGATACAGGGGTGGGAAACTGGTATGCGCAGGCCTGGGATCAATCAACCACGTCCGCGTGGCGCTGCAGTCGGGTGGTGGGGTAGGTGGTGGGAGTGTAAATGACAGGTGAATATTGATTTTTGTGGGGGTGTCATGGCGTCTTGGCTTAAACCAAACGTAAACTTTGTTTATTTATATTGGTGACTGTTGTATTCATTTCCAATTTGCTTAATTGATTTAGTTGACCACTGTTAATAAGCTTGTTTTTCCATTATAAATTTGTGCTTTTTCCGCTGTTATTTTGTGGTTTTTCATAAAGATGCGTAATTATAGAAAATGTGTACCGAATTGCCTTGTTGTGGACAACAAGATGCATCACCTGCCTCACCTCACCCTACGAATTCACCCGATTTATTTGATATTTGTGCACTTGCTGTTCGTTGTCCAAGATTTAATAATAAAACAAGACTACAAATTTATTCCACCTTTGTAGTATGTCATAAACATTTTGAAGAGAAGTATAAAGTAGTTGGCTCTCGTCGAGGTCTAACACCTGAAGCATTTCCAACGCTATTCCTACCAGCAGTTCCTGGAAGAGTAGCGGATGGACTTTCCTCAAATAACATAGAAATTGAATATGTTGATTAAACACCTTCTACTTCAAGTAAAGGTTCGAAGAAGAAGCAGACTAATAATATATGTTGGACTTCTTTTCGAGAAGGAAAGTTAGTAATCTACTCATTTATTTTATACTTATACTGTGTATTTTCTGTTTCATGACATTTGGGGTTGCAAAGCTGTATCGTAGAAGAAGAAGCAGACTAATAATATATGTTGGACTTCTTTTCGAGAAGGAAAGTTAGTACTTATTTATTTTATACTTATTGCTGTGTTTGAGAATCCACATCAGATGCATTTTTTACATCTCGAGCGTTTTTTTATCCACATACCTATATATAAAACGTTTATTTAGTCAAAAAAACTATTTTTTACATGTCAATACATCTTCACGTTTAAAATATAAAAAATACATAAGATACAGTACACTTACATGTCAACTATACAAAACAATAAAAGAACAAGAAAGAGAAAAAAAAACGTCAATAGGTGAACAGGTATTCATGCAGTTTTATTTTAAATATTGCCACATTTGAAGAACATTTAATATCCTCAGGCAAATTATTAAAAGCCTGTACACCTTTAAAAAACACTGAATTTTGTGTACATTTTTCTTGTTACCTGTTTAGGTTCATGAACATCCTGATTATAACTTAAAATATTTTGTAAATATACTCTGGAGATTCCTGATTTAATTTTAAATATAAAAAGCAGGGAATAGAATAGCAAATATTTTTTAACAGTCAACCACTGAAGCACATTCAACATGGAATTGATTGGTTCCAATCTCGAACAGCTCAGTATTATCCTCAGACCCCTATTCTGCAACTTTTGCAATCATTGCAACTCATTCTGGTTGAGCAAATACAGTATAGTGGCACAATAATTAAAATAAGGTAATATTAAGAGTATTATAAATTATTATTTTAGTCCATTTGCCGAGATGTGGAGAACAGCGCCTCAAATAGTTTATTTTAAATCGGACACATCTGTCCCATTACATTTACGTAAATTGAATCACGTGATCAAAGATTTACTACATCTCAGTTGCATCCGATGTGGATTCTTAAACGCTGCATATACTGTGAAATTTGTGTTTCATGACGTTTGGGGTTGCAAAGCTGTATCGTAGATGTTGGACTTATTAAAAAATAAAGTATTCCTCGGACTTATAATTTTTTATTAATACATTTATTTTAATGAGATTGTACTTATACTGTCTTTCTTTTTTCACAGCTAAAGTTCTTCACAAAATGATGGACAGTGTTTTATCCTGGAATATGTAGCAGCCATCCAGCTACTTCATACATAATACAATTTTCATATACATTACATTTTTTAAATATTGGATTTGTATTATATATATTCTTTAATAAATTTATTTTTTGAATATTCTTGTTTTTTTTATCTAAAAACTGTTAGCCAAATTAAGATTTGTTCACACAAACTGCATTTTTGCTTTATTATAGCGATATTCGCTATAATAAAGCAAAAATGCAATTTGTGTGAACAAATCTTAATTTGGCTAACAGTTTTTAATGCGGATAATTTTTACTGTCAAATTTGAATAGCCCCGCGCTTTTCTTCTCTTCTTCTTTTTATTATTTTCTCTTCTTTCATATGGCCTCTTACCAGACAAGGACTTAATTGAAAAAAAATCAACCACGTCCACCAGGTGCCGCTAAAAACTCTATCATCCTTTTTTAACATGGGAGTTACCCTTCTAAGAGTAAGTGTTCTGTGGTTTGATATTCATACTCGAATCGTCTATAGTCGAAAGCTGTGATAGGAAAATATAATACTGAGAAGGTATTAAAGTGTATTAATCGATAACTTTAGCATTTATATTACGATTTATTTATATTATTATCAAATGATATATGAATATTTCGAAAAGGTACAACAAAAATAATGTTATTATAAATCAGGTATCTATAGAAATAAAAATTTACCTGTAAAAGCATTTTATTAAAATACCTACTAGTACCCAGCAAACATTTTGGTGTAATTTGACGTCGATACTACCTAAATTATATATAATAAATTTGGTCGCAAAATTAGATTTAACCATAATTAAGTAAAATTTACGTTGGCTCGACGTGGATTCGACATAAGTGGAGAATAAGACGACGTCGAAATTTGGTTTTATTTACCAAAATAGGTAGAATTACATATAAATCCACAGTGTAGTAGCCCAGTACGTTTGGTTAGTAATACCTCTCTAGGGAAATTTGACGTCAGTATAACGTTAATTCGACGTTGATTTAACTAAGTTTCGGTAGAAACTACCAAAATATTTGCAGATGACGTATGCCTCCAAGTGTACGAAAAGAAATTTTATACTTATTTGGTATTTTTATCTATATATAAGTATAAATATGGTAAGAACACAACTAAAACATATACCTAATTCACATGAAAGATTGAAAAGAAATAAATGTCGGTGACAAAAATATATGTAATGTAATTGCGGTGAATATACAGTTCACGCTTGTTGAAATTAATGCGAAGAAAATTTTGTCGGGCATGTTAACAGTTCTACTTAGAAAAATAACAATGCCCTTCCAAAATACTCTATAATTAAAAAAAATATAAGAAAAAAATATGATCGTGTAAAAAAATAATAATAATATTATGAGCTAAAACTATGTTACGTTTGTTGTGTATCACTTTAGAAAATCAATAATGTTTCGTTTTTCGGTATTTTCATTCGTACGTTTTAGTTATGGTCTATTTAAAAATTTAAAATTTGGAATCGTACTTCAATTACGTTAAGAAAATATGGCGTATTCTGCGAATTCGACCTAAAAGTTATTATGACTAAGGAAATCTACGTATTTTAAAAATACCTTTTTACTAAGTTGAATTAACTTTAATTTTACGACATATTAGTTAACTTTACCTATTTAAAGAAATAATAACTTATAGGTTTTATAAAAAATTTACCTATAGGTAAATATAACATATTTAGGTCACATTGTTCTGCACTTGAGATTTTAGACGTTTCACTTTACGATAAAAATCGGAAGTATAACGATATGATTTATTATTTTTCGAACTCATTTTATTAATTATTTTTCGCACTCATTTAAAGCTCTATCTACACCACACGTAAATTAAGATTACGACTGTAATGGTTTTTTTTTAAATGGCCGAAATTCTTAAGAATAATGACGAAGACAGTAACTGAACAACCTAATTGTTAAAATAACCTAAATAATATAAATTTTACAAATAGGTCATGTATGACTCTTTTTAAATTGGTGGTTTTTAGTCGAATTTACTTTGTAGTAGATTTTTCAGGTAATTGCTACAACAAAGTTAATAAATATTTCTTCAAGATGACTTATAGGTCAACTAAATGAGTATTCGACTATTTGGTTGAAATTAGGTAAATAAACAGGTAGAATTTTGCTACGATCTCGACCTAATATTACTTTAAAGGAGAGTAAATAAAAGCGGCCAAATAGGTTACTATGGAGGCATAAAATTACGTAGAATTTTTAACCAAATCTACCTAGTTGGATATTCTACTATAAAGTCGATTTATAGTTGCCAAACAGGTAGATATTACCTAAATATGGCACCTAATTTTACTACAAAGTAAATTTAACTTTGAAGTAATTGTTGGTTATTTTTTTTAGTAGTTTTTCCCTTACTGATATGGTTAAAGTTACTTTTAAGCAGATTTGTGTAAAAGGTAGATTTCTTGGTATAATTTACGTAAATTTAAATATAAATTAAAACCGTTTGGTAAATTTACATTAGAGGTATATTTTTCTAGTCAATTTTACGTAATAATTACCTCAATAAGTAAATTCATCTTTAACTAATGTTATAGAAAATGTTTGCTGGGTATATCGAATTTATTCCAACCTATACGTTCCCACTGTATATTGGAAAATCGAGGGGTTAGCTACTCCCTGCTCACCATGTATACGCCGATGGTTTGTTTTAACTTATTTTTATCAATATTCTATATTTATATTCAGGGCCGCCGAGAGCCAAGCCGGGCCCCAGGACAATTCTCTAGATCGGGCCCCGTGACCAAAAAACAGTTCTTCAAACACAAACTTTTCCTCTTCTTCGATTCAATTTTCTATAAAAAAGGTCTTCAAGCAAAAACTTTTCCTCCTGTACTTGAAGTGCTTAAAAAAAGATCCTCCAGCTAAAACTTTTCCTCCTCTATTTGGATTCAATTTTCTAAAAAAAAACTTTTCCTCCTGTACTTGAATTGCCTTTTTTTTTTAAAGAAAAAAAAAGTCCTCCAGCAAAAACTTTTCCTCTTCTACATAGATTCAATTTTCTACAAAAAAAAAGGTTCCCAGCCTAAAACTTCCCCCTCTCGTCTGGTGTCGAATTTCTCATACAAAACAAAATCAAATCCAGTTGCCGGGCCCCCCTTATAGAGCTGCCGGGCCCCCATTTGAGTCCGGGCCCCGGAAATTATTTCCGGCTCCCCCCCCCCCTCTAGTCGACCCTGTTTATATTCATCTCATGTAGAAAACAGCCTTCTATTTATTCTCACATCTATCTAATAACAATTAGTGGTAGCTGAATATACACATCGATTGAGGTCTTTTAGAATGAGGACGAGAAGATTTTCGAATAAGAAGACGAAGTAGATAGAATTCGACGGTAGAAAACACAATATATCCCCTATAGTAGTGCATCTCACTTGTTAAAGAGTTGGCACTAAGTTTGCAGCGCAAAAATGCGTATGTGTCTGGCCGCTCAACTAACTCGATATGGCGGTAAATTCAAATATAATTTTAAGGCGAAATTTAAATTTCCCGCCAAAATTGTACATTTTCAGCCGCGGAATCGCGGGAATTTTGAAATATATTCATTCAGCAATAATTGATAAGTATATTGCATGTTCCATTAAACGAGCTGTAAATCCGGGTGCTATTCTTATTCTGATTGCTAAAAATAATACGATTTTTTTATTTTTAGCTATTACAATAAGAGCAGCATTTGGATTAACAACACATTTAAAAGAACATGTAATATACTTTTCAATTTTACCTGAATCACTTATTTTTTACCTATAGAGGTTAGATCTGAAAAAAAATTGGCTCTGGTAAAAAAAAACAAAAAATTGTATAAAGTATTTTATTTGAAAAATTATAAAACTTATTTAATTTATTTTAAAGTCGAGGATAACTCTAGCCATATCCATTTTACTGAAAAAAAAAAAAAAGGAAACTATTAAATGAAATCATTTAGTTATAAAGAGATGTTTGTGATAATACAGTGACAGCTATCGAATGTTGTACAACTACAAAGAGTTAGCATTAGTGGGAGAAGGAATAGAATACTATGAACGTAGCCAGCCGGCTACGTAAGGATGCATAGCACCGTGGGGATGCATCGCACCGTGTGCCTGTTCATATTACACAGCACACAAGGTAACATTCATATTATTCGTTTCCTGATCACACTAATGCACTAACTCTTTAGTTTTCTCTTCGATGCTAGCCAAGTGTATTGGAAAGTGTTCATTAGCCGATACTGTATATAAATGCTAAAATCAATAAGTGAAATAAAGTTTTTTAGTTTAAATGGACACCTACTTCGAAAAAGGAGAAAAACTGAAACAGTAAATTATTATACTTGAATTTTAAAGGCTGTTGCCAGTAGAAAACTATTATCTAGGGCTTGGATGACAGTTATAGGCAATCATAAGATCTTAGTTAAATTATAATATTAAGAGGGTAGGTATTAACTGAAAAAATATGAAAAATTATTACAAACTTACCTCAAAATTGGCACCTACATTAAAAGAAGGGAAAACGGAAACAAAAAATTATTATACTTGAATATTAAAGGCTTTTGCCACTAGAAAAGTATTATCTAGGGCGGAGACCCTTGGATGACAGCCATAGCAATCCCTCCTTGATTCCTCTTTTTCTGAGTTTGTTGTACGTTTTGTTTCCCACAATAAATATCGCTGAAATAAAATTAATATTAATAAACGGTATAAATTTCGTAAATGAAAAATCAACAAATTATCACTTGTCAATACTGACACTTCATGCTTCACTTGTCAAAAACTTCCTCTTCAACCAATGAACGTGCCGATGTTGGACGTGTCAAAATTCAAAACGATACTAGCGCCATGAGACCTGTGTCTGGCCGCAGCGTAACTCAAAGCCATTTCTTGAATCCCAGTTACATTACTATAGGGGATATATTGTGGTAGAAAACGAGTTACGATATTCGGATCGTCTTGAAACGAGTATTCTATCAGGAGAGAATATTATTGAAAATATGTTAGGCTTTTTCTGGTTTCTTGAAAATGTACTGCAAAACGGTCCGAAATTCAGTTGAACAGTTGAATACCAAATTATTCAACGCGTACAACTTTTAAACTTTCCATTGGTCAGCTAGTATTCGGACAGTTTTCAACATATTTCTGAAGAACCAGAACAGACCTATATTTTTTTATTGAAAAAAAAATTTATATCAACTATTTTATGCTACTTTTTATTTAACAATCCTTGCAGCTCTACATACTTCAGTCATCTTATTTTGGTGCACGCAATTAGGTACTTTGCCCTGAAAACTATATAGAAACCTAAATTACCTATGTACCTATCAAAATTCAGAATCAGGAGGGTAACAGTAATGTGGGAAAATAAAAATAATAACAATGTGTGTACCTATCTAAATAAATGGTAATTCCCTATCAACATGACGAACGTTACCAACGTGATGTCATGTCATGCTACGTTTCTTAACTTCAGGATGAAATTAACCTTTATCAGTTTATTACCACTCTCTAGATTGTCATAATATATCTTTCTTTAAAAATAAATTAAAAACAAGCAAAATTAGAGAATTAAATATAATTCTTTATTAGAAAATTCCCTACTTATCAGTCTTATCACGTATTAATAGCATAATTTCATAGTTTTTTAATCAGTCAGCTGTTAGCTCAATGGAACAATAAGGTAGCTGAATACACATATTAACCGAGGCATATTAGAAAGAGGTTAATTTGGAATAAGAAGACTATAGAATTCGCTAGTTTGTAGTTGATTGATACTCATACTCGAATAGTCTATAGTCGAAATCTGTAATAGGAAAATATAATACTGAGAAAGTATTAAAGTGTATTAAACGATATATTTAGCATTTATATTACGATTTATTTATTATATTATCAAATGATATATGCATATTTCGTAAAGGTACAACAAAAATAATGTAATCATATACAGGTACCTATGGAAATAAAAATTTACCTCTGGAAGCATTTTGTTAAAATACCTACTGGTAGACAGAAAAATATCGAATTTATTCCAACCTATAGGTACGTTCTCACACTGTATATTGGAAAATACAAGGGTTAGCTGCCCTCTGCTCACCCTGTACACGCTGATGGTTTGTTATAACTTATTTTTATCATTATTCTATAATATTTATATTCATCTCATGCAGAAAACAGTCTTTATTTATTCTCACATGTATCTAATAACAATTATTGGTAGCTGAATATGCACATTCATTGAAGCCTTTTAGAATGAGGACGAGAAGATTTTCGAATAAGAAGATAACGTAGATAGAATTCGACGGTAGAAAACGAGTAAACGATATTCGGATTGTCTTGAACCGAATGTTCTATCAGGAGAGTATAATATTGAAAATATGTCAGGCTTGTTCTGGTTTTTTCAAAATGTGCTGCAAACCCTCCAAAATCCAGTGGAACAGTTAAATACCAAATTATTAGTCGCGTAAAACTTTTAGACTTTCCCCTGGTCAGTAATTACATAGTTTTTTAATCAGTCAGCTGTTAGCTCAATGAAACAACAATTTAGCTGAATACACATATTAACCGAGGCATATTAGAAAGAGTCCTTTGGAATAAGAAGACGATGATAGAATTCGATAGAGTTCATGATACTTGTACTCGAATCGTCTATAGTCGAAAGCTGTGATAGGAAAATATAATACTGAGAAGGTATTAAAGTGTATTAATCGATTATATAAGAATTTATATTACGATTTATTTATATTATTATTAAATGATATATGCATATTGCGTAAAGGTACAACAAAAATAATGGAATCATAAAGCCGGTACCTATGGAAATAAAATTTTTCCTGTGAATGCATTTTATTAAAATACTGGTGGATAGAAAAATATCGAATTTTTTCCAACCTATACGTTTTTACTTTATATTGGAAAATAAAGAAGGTAGCTGCTCCCTGCTCGCCCTGTATACGCCAATTGTTTGTTTTAAGGCCAAGTTCAATTTTGTTTGACATATCATCACGATTTTTTTTAGGTTAGAAAATTGCATTATCGATTTTTTTCATTCGAAGTAATAAAAGACGTCACTTTAAATTTCTATCTCTTTATGTCAACAAATTTCTAACACGATGAATTTATAAAACGTATGTCACTAATGAATATGTGGCGGCAACTGACGGCAACACTGTCAGCTACTCCATGGCTACTAGAGTACACACAGGTCCGGTATAAGCCATGGAAAATAATAATTTAATGTTTTGATCGAGTTAAATAAAATATCAAAATTAAATGTTTATTTTTAAGTAAACGATATTTTTAAATGTATACGTCTTCAATCAAAAATAATATAGGCAATACTCAAATGTATTATACGAGTGTACTGGACAAGAGATAATTTTACCCTTTACTCCAGTTTTTTGTAATGAAACCAGCGGTAAAATAGATATTTGTGTGCCAAGGCTGTGTTTTGGCCGAATTAGACATATGCGTTCAAGTCTAAGCTAGTTCTGGTTAAGTATAAGAGTAATAGGCAAGAAACGGGTGTTCAATCAAACTTGACATCGAGATATATGTCACATAAGCAGGTGTACTGAAGATGTACTTTGCAGGACCAAGCATCAGATAGGTATAACACTTGATATTCTGAAAACTATGTGGATACTACACTGAATAAGAACGAATGGAAGTGTCAAAAGGAGGCTAAAGGCAAAAAATAGATGGAACAGAGCCTAATAGATAGATAAGTCATATTTTAGCCAGGAGAGAGTCGATGAGTGTTATATAGTTATTTATGAATGTATTTTTAATGTATAATTTCAGTTTATTTTCATTTTTGGTATAAAACTATGGCTGACATAATAAAACTCTTAAAAGTATATATATTTTCAATCTTTATTACTATACATTATTTAGTATTCATTTATTCTCTCTGACCTAGGGAAAAGGTCAGAAAACCCTGGTCATAATTGTTTACAATGTTGCGTGTTCCTAATGATACAAAACATTACAGAGGAATGATACTTAGACGATGAAATCTCATCGAGTTCACGCATGACATATTGTGGTATGGAAAAGGACTATCTCTGATGCATCAGCAGATTTAAATTTATTTTTGCGTACTGTTTTCTATCAACTGATATCCCAAATTTATACAAGCCACGTCTTTGCACCACAATGAGACATATCATCAAATCTGCTTAATCTCGTACCATTTTTTTTAAGTATCAAGGATATTCTTGGTGTAGCTGATCATCATGTTTCGAGTCACTGATCCTAAAAAATAACAAATATCAATAAATAGAATTCGGAATTTATTCCAAAAATATTTTTCTTTGGGAATTATATAGGATTTCTCGTTAATATACTGACAAACTTTTAAAGGTGGTAGGTGCATCAAAATAAACATTTTTTTGCTTAATAAAATAAAAATAATTTTATTGCCCAACAAATTAATCCATTTACAGAACAAAATACATGAAATAAATGTTAAACATAATATTTCGACAGAAAATAAATTTAGCAACAGTAAGAAAAAAAAAAGAAAAGAAAGAATCCTAAATACATTAGCTACAAATTAGTACAACTAATGGTCGAAATAAATATCCCAATCAGAACAAAATTAATTAAAATTTGAGCACATTAGCCTTATAGGTGAATTTCTTCCCAAGTTCGTTCAATTACTTGCTGTATAAAATGTTTTATGATATCTAATGGCTATTTGGGGAACATTAAAATTTATTTAATTTATCAAAAATAGTACATCAATAGTGTTATGTAATATTTTATAAAAAAATGTAACACTGGAAACTACCCTTCTATTTTGGAAAGAAGCAGAGATTCTTCAATACCTCGAATGGGATACAGCTCATCTATTTTAAAAGAAAGGTACTTGAGAGATCGCCGCTGAACATTTTCCAATGATCTTTTATGAATATTGTAAATAAGGTTCCAGATAAGAGATGCATATTCTAGCCTGGAACGAACTAAAGAAAAGTAAAGCATCTCCAAGCTTTAAGAGTTTGTAAAAGAACGAGTATTACGAATTAAGAACCCTAAGCTTTTCAACGCAGAAGCAACTGTATTTTCAATATAATCCGAAAAAGTAACTTTTTGGTTGAATAATGTAACTTTTTGGTTGAATAATATACCTTAATCTTCAATTTGTGCACAAGTCCGATAAATGTAGACTGTTAAATAAATAATCAAACTCCACCTTGTTAATCAATCAATATATGTTTATTGTCAAAGCTACAAGAACTTATAGATATATAATACTTCTAGTATAGGAACATACTTCATATTTAGACACATTCATTCAGCTTGTTTTCATTACACCAATTTTCAACGATTCCCAAGTTGGGTCTGTAAAAAGTAACAATCTTGAATTGATGAGAGAGATTGAGGTAAATATTTTTAAGTCAGCAGCGAACAGCAGGTTAAATTTGTTGCCAAGTCATTTATAAATATACTAAATAATAGTGGTCCCAGATTGGAGCTCTGTGGAATTCCAGATGTTGCTGTGAGGGGTGAAGATGAAAATCCGTTGTAAAAGACATAATTAAAACGATGATTTAGGTAAGATGAAAATAATCTCAACAGCGACTGATCAAACCCTAAGCATTCCAACTTCCTTACAAGAATATTATGATTTTTAATTATTACAAAATACATTATGTATGATCAAAAAATATTCTAAACATATTTTAACTAACAAGAGTTTTATTTTTAACTAGTTATATTCAAAAACATGTAATTTTTAAAACTATGTTTAACAATAACCGATGAGTATACAACAAGGTTCACAGTTTAAACTAAGTCTACATTTTAACTGCCTATTGTACAACCCGCCATATGTACAATTAAAAATTAATTGTATTTCTTTAAAATGCACCTTATTCTGTTGATCAAAACCATTCGATAAAAAAATTAAAAAATATTGGTATAAAGGTGGTTTTTATATCTATGCTATAAAGCATGCATTGGGGTAGCATGTAGATTATCTAAGTATCAGGTCAGAGAGATTAAAATTAAATAACATATGTAGTGGGATTCTCATCTTTTGAGTACGTCTCCTATCGAGACTCCTATCTTTGGACAGACAGCGATTTTGATGTAATGTCTCTCTATATTCTGTATATATCTCGAGTTGGCACAAAAGAATCGCTGTTCTGATCAGAAGAAATTAACCACATCAAAGGAAGAAAATTAGGTTCCCTGTTATTTTTAATTTATATTAATGATCGTTAATGTTGCAATAATTAATATGACATTTACCTGTTTGCCTTTGATGTCCTTATCTATGTTTCTTGTAAGTTGTAAGGATTCAGATAACTAAGAGTTAATTGTCAATGAAACTCTGCAAAATGTTTATAAATGATGTTGCAATCATTTGTTAAAAATCAACACAAATACCTAAAACAAAATATAAGCTGATAAGTAATAACTATATGCAGTTTGTGGACAAACAATATAAGAAATTGGAAGAAAATCTATACAGTTAGTAGAAAAATTCAAATATTTAAGGGTAATTATTCGGAAACAGATGAAATTCACAGACCATATGCAAATACTGTTATCAAAACAATTGCAGTTAAATTACATTTCCTATTTAGAATCATAGAATGTTATTAAAATAATTGTTATTACATTATTTTTTATTAAATTTGAATATTGTGATATTAGCAAACTAGCCAAATAAATAAAATAAAAACCGAAAACATACCTGGATCTACAATAATATATATATATATAAATAATATAAGTTCATTGCATCTTTTAAATTATTAAAGTCCATTAAATTGAAATGACACGTCAAACCATAAACGTCAAACTTTCAAAACAAACATGCTTGTGTTCCAAACAGAAAATAGCATTTATAGAATAATTTATTTACTTGCAACCTTTCCCCACACACCACTTCGCCCCTCACCCATAAACATGGTCAAATTGGGCTAAGCCATTTTACATTCGTCTGCATAGGGAGCGATGTTGCAATTTTTCAATTTTTAGTGTCTATTCCGTCTGTTCAGATGGCAGCATCTTATGGGCCCTACATTTTTAAATCTTATCACAAGAATCCTGAAATAATTAGGCAAAAATAAAAGAATGTATGTTGCGTTTTAACTTTTAAATACTATAAAAAATGATGGAAAGTCCATAACTTTTAAATATTTGTTAAATATCACTTATTAAAATATTCTGCATTAAAAGTAAAACAAACCATAGACTTTCCATCATTTTTTACAGTTTTTTGAACCCATTTATGAAAACAGTTTCTGAAAATATTATCGTTCAGAGCTGTATTTCTTGTGATAAAAAAGTTGCCGTCACTTGTCATTGAACTTGGCCTTAATTTATTATTATTTATTCTATTCTCTATTCTTCTCATGCAGAAAATAGTCTTCTATTCTGTCATGTATCTAAAAACACATATTGGTATTATTGGTAGCTGAATAAACACATTGACTGAGTCCCTTTAGCATGAGGACGTAGAGATTTTTGAATAAGAAGACGAAGTAAATAGAATTCGATGGTAGGTAACGAGTCACGGATTCGGATCGTCTTGAAACGAGTGTTCTATCAGGGGACCTATTTTCAAACCGTGTGACGTGTGAGTGAGTACTCATTTCTCTCAAGATTTCAGGAGAAATGTCATATGTCAACGTGGAAACTGTATTTTGAAAACCAGTGACTACCTCATGACTACTCACTGACCTTTTCTCTCGGTTTATTTTGAGAGAATTCATATTCTCAGGAGAATTTGACCACGTGATTGGGGGCGTGGGTACCCTTCCTCCATGTGTGTACCCATAACCGATGTGTGTACAAGGCCAAGTCACATACTACCTTTCTCTCGATAGAGCACTCCTTTCTCTCAATAGAGCACTCCTTTCTCTCGAGTTTGAAAATAACCCCCCTGGAGAGTATAATAGTGAAAATGTGTTGACATTTTTCTGGTTTCTTCAAAATGCGCTGCAAACCATCCGAAAGCCAGTGGAACAGTTGAATATCAAAGTATTCGTCGGGCAAAACTTTTAATTTTTCCACTGTTCAGTTAGTATTCGGACAGTTTTAAACATATTTCTAAAGAACCAGAACAGACCTATGGTGTTAAGTTTGTATATTTTTTTATTATTAAAACAAAATTTATATCAACTAATTTATGCTACTTTTTATTCAACAATCCTTGCAGCTCTACAAACTTCAGTCATCTGATTTTGGTGTACGCAAACTATTTAGAAACATAAATTACCTATGTATCCGAATTCGGAATCAGAAGGGCAACAGTAATATGGGAAAAGAGTGATTTTTTATCAACATGACGAATATTACCAAGGTCATTTCATTCTACAAGGTTTCTTTAGAATGAAGTTAGCCTTTATTACCACTCGATAGATTGTCTCAATCTTTCCTTCTTTCAAAATAAATTAAAAACCAGCAAAATGAGAGAATAAAATATAACCCTTTATTAAAAACTTCCCTACTTACTGCTTTAATAGTAGTAAAATTTATAGTTTTTTAATCAGTCAGGGCCGTTTGCACCGATAGTCGGCTTAAATATTTAAACTTTGCTTTATTTTTATCGAGTTGCACCGTCAATTTTTAATTTGGCTTTGTTAAGCGGTAACAATAGAACTACTGTGATGCTAGAAGGTCCAATGATCACTTTTAACTATCTTCATGCCGAACACATAACCTAACTTCTTCTGTTTCCATTTATTTTTTATCTGATTCGAGTATTGCCGCCACATTTTCCGCGTGTTAATTGAGTTTTTTGATTGTTTTTTATAGTGTGTTCTGTGTTTATAGTAATGGAAGGAAAAAGGCAACGCAGTACAAATTTTTCCCATGCGGAACAATCAATTTTATTAAATATAATTTCAAAATACAAAAATAAAATTGAAAATAAAAAAACAGACAGTGTTTCGGTTACAGAAAAGAACAGAACATGGGAAAAAATACAGGAAGAGTTTAATGCTTTAGCACCAGACCATTCCTACAGAGCCGCCGTAATGTTAAAGAAATTTTATGAAAATAAAAAAAAAAATGTACGTAAAGTGGCAGCTCTGGAAAAAACAGAGATAATTAAAACGGGTGGTGGCCCACCACCCAATATTAAAAAAGACTCTAACCATGATTTAATATTGGGCCTCATGAACGTGAAAACAGTGTATGGGTTAGACAATGAATTTGATTCTGATAATCAGATTATTGCAGAACCCGAAGACCCTGCTGAAAATGAGGAGTTTGTGTATGAATTTGGCAGTAATGAATATTGGACAATCGAAAAAGATGACAATATGGTAAGTTTAGAAGTTACAATTTTACTTGCAAACAAACATTAACACAAAAAACAGCTTATATAACAGAAAACTTAATATTAGTTTCAGAATGAAGTTTTTGATGAACAGCCAAGAAATAATCCTATAACAATTGATTCACCATCTACTTCTCATGTAAGTATCTATATACATATTATCCACTATAAACTAAATGTCAGTGCATGTATAAATGTTTTCATTTAATATTATTAACAGACTCCTAGCTTGTTTTATTTGCTTGCGAACATATACCTTGTATATTATCTGTTTACTTTGTAAAACTATTTAATTTTTAGGTTCAAATACAAACTTCCCAGACAGTACAAACGCCCACAAGTATAATGCATACTAATGAAGTGAGTACTTGTTTTTTTTGTACTAAGAGTATTGAGTTTGTATATTATTGCATTTTATATTTACTTTGTAAGTAATCTATAGCAAGACTATTTAAAATTTTTAGATTCAAATTCCCAGTTCTTCCCAGACAGTACTAACACCTACGAGTATAGCACATCATCCTAACAAAGTGAGTATATTGTGTACTAAGAATATTGAGACTGTAGATTATTGAATTTTATAACCATGTTTACTTTTAAATAATCCTACAGCAAAATTATTCGAATTAATTTTTAGGTGCTAAATCCCAATTGTTCACAAAAATTACCAACACCTACAATACCACATCACAACAAAGTGAGTATCTACATTTTGAACTAAGCATATTGAGCCTGCAAATTATTGCATTTTATGTTTACTTTATAAGTAATCCAAAACTATTTGAAATATTTAATTTTTAGATACGAATTCCCAGTTCTTCACAGACAGAGCCAACTACGAATATAATGCAACCTCATAAAGTGAGTATTTTTTGTAATTAAGATTATTGAGAATGCAGATTATTGCGTTTTATATCCATATTTACTTTGTAAGTAATCCTAAAGCAATATTATTTAATTTTTAGATACAAATTCCCAGTTGTTCTCAGACAGTACCAACACCTACTAACAAAGTAAGTACTTGTACTAAGAATGTTGATATTGCAGATGATATTATATATATATATCTAACTCTATGAATTAGTTTTTGTAATAAATTTTACATTTCCTATGATAAAATATATGTCCTTAATACTATTTTTATAAAAATGTTTGAACAGGCAAAAAACCAATTTGTTAGAAGAAAACGTCCAGCTACTGTTGTAAGAGCACTTACAAGCTCAAGATTGGCTGAAAAATATGATGATTTGGTTGATAGGAGGCTAAGAATTGCAGAAAGGACAGAGAATGAGTTCAAAGAGAAAACTGCGGAACATTTAAAGAGAATGGAACTTTTAGATTTTGAAATTGCAATAAAAAAAAGACAATTGAATTTAAATTAGTTAAGATTAATTAAGTTTGCTTTATAAATTTAGGTTATTTTAATAAATAAAGGTATAGTAAATAAAAATATAATTTACATTTAGTATTTATGTATTTCCAAAATTTGTTATATGTTATACATTTAAATTATAGTTAAGATTAGTTAAGCTTGCTTTGTAAGTTTAAGTTAATTCAATGAGTAAATATGTGTAAATAAACTAAAACTTAAATATCACTTCACATTTTTGATTTATCTATTTCCAAAATGAGTTATTATCATATGTTGTACATTATGGGGAATGTTATAATTTTGAGGAATATTAGGAATTTGACCAGTTTCAATCAGATAACTCATTAGCATTGATTTCTTCTGGGAGTGGTGGTTCAGGCTCATTCATATCAATTGCTATGTTATGTAGAACTGCGGTAGCAATTATGATAGTCTTAACTGTCCTTAACTTTAAACGGGCACCATAAGCCATAATTGGAAACCTTCTTTTCCATAGTCCAATTGCCCTTTCTACAGAATTTCTGGTTCTAATTAACGATTCATTATACAGTTCTTGAGCTCGCCCATTGGGATTTAACAGAGGAGTGAAAAAATAATTTCTAACTGGATATCCACTATCTCCTGCAATTAAATTATTAGCAATAATCCAGTAACTTTTCATTAGGAAAAATGTGAATAATAAGTAAATATGCATGCAATTTATTTAGGTATTATATTATTAACAAACCTAGTAAGTAACAATTAGGGAAATTGCCCTGTTCAAATTGGATCTTTAGAAAACTATTGTTAAAAATTGTCGAATCATGAGCAGACCCAGGCCATCTTGCAACAACATTAATAAATTTTAAATCTGCATTACATGCAACCTGGGTGTTAATAGAAAAATAAGATTTTCTATTACGAAATATTTCTGCATCATCCCCTCCTGCAAATGTAAAATAATATAGGTATGTACAATAAGTATAGAAAATTCAAATTGTATGCAAATCAGTACAGAAAATTGTTAACCATGAAGACAGCAAACAAGAAAATATTCATAGTTACCTGGTGATTGTATTCTTATATGTGTACCATCCACTACCCCAATTACTCTAGGAAACCTTCCAATGGCATGAAAGTTTGTCTGCTCTTTAATTAATTCATTTTGATTTGGTAATTTGATAAATTGTGGGGCCAATCTTGCAATAGCCTCGGATACTCTAACTAAAATCCGAGACACTGTGGATATATCCATTCTCATAAATTCGGCAACACTACTAAGGTGGCCTCCTGTGGCGAATAAACGCAGCGCTACTAATAATTGATTCATTGGAGAAACTGCATTATTTCTAAAATAAATAGTATTACACCATTGCACAAAAGTTTGTTAGCATAATTAACATTGGTACTTACATATCGTTATTTGGATAGGTCAATTCCTGCTGAATTAATTCAAGAACATATTGAGTTGTTTCTTTATAGAGTCTAAATCTCTTAAAAAAGGTTAATTCACTATATGTCTGAAACGGATCATTTCTTAGGTAGATCTGTCGTGGAAATCCGTATTCTATGATTTCTAAAATATCTAGATCATCATCAAAAATTTGTTCATCGATATTCATTATAACTATTAAAAATTTAAATAATCCAAAAACGTGTAACGTAGAGAATAAATTATTTTTGTAGGTTAGAAAATACCGCTTAGCAAATAAAGCCGTCATTCTCGGCGACTTAAATAAAGTTTGGCTTTTAATACTTTAAAGCCAGCTTACTGCTCCGTGCAAATGAATTTTGGTTTTAAGCCGGACTTATACCAAAGCCTAGCTTATAATACGTCGGTGCAAACGGCCCTCAGCCGTTAGCTCAATGAAACAACAAGGTAGCTGAATACACATATTAACCGAGGCATATCAGAAAGAAGTCGATTTGGAATAAGAAGATGATAGAATTCGATAGCTAAAGCTAACGGAATTGATGTTGGTTTTAGTCTATAGTCGAAAGCTGTGATAGGAAAATATAATACTAAGAAGGTATTAAAGTGTATTATTTGATAACTTAAGCATTTAAATTTCGATGTATTTATATTATTTAATGATATATGCATATTTCGTAAAGGTACAACAAAAATAATACAATCATAAAGCAGGTACCTATCTATATAAAAATTTACCTGTGAAAGCATTTTGTTAAAATACTGATAGACAGAAAAATATCGAATTTATTCCAACCTATACGTTCTCACTGTATATTGAAAAATCCAGGGGGTAGCTGTCCCCTGCTCACATTGTATATGCAAATGATTTCTTTTAACTTATTTTTTATTATTCTATTCTCTATTCATCTAATACAGAAAACAGTATTCTATTCTCTCATGTATCTAATAGTAATTATTAGTATTAATGGTAGCTGAATATACACATCGATTGAGGCCTTTTAGAATGAGGAAGAGGAGATTTTCGAATAAGAGGACGAAGTAGCTAGAATTCAACGGTAGGTAACGAGTTACGATTTGGATCGTCTTGAAACGAGTGTTCTATCAGGATAGTATAATATAGAAAATATTGGTGTTAAGTTCGTATATTTTTTTACTCAAACAAAATTTATATAAACTAATTTATGCTACTTTTTATTCAACAATTCTTGCAGTTCTACACACTTCAGTCATCTTATTTTGGTGCACGCAATCATGCAATACTTTGTCTTGAAAACTATTTAGAAACCCAAATTACCTATGTACCTATTAAAATTCAAATTCAGAGGGTAACAGTAATGTGGGAAAATAGAAATAATTGACTGTTTGTACCTACCAATGAAGTGGAGAGGGGTAGAATGATAACTGTCAATGAAAAAGTCTGGACACTATGCACAATTTCGTTTTGCACATTTTGTAAACAAAATTCAGGGACGGTTTAACAACATTTTGTGCAACAATTATAAAATACTGAATCGAAAAATAATTAACAAGTATAATTTAATACTAAATCGGAATAAAAGCATAAAAAATCATAAATATAAGCAAGATAACAAAGAATTGATGCCAAAAAAGCTTAAAACATCCAAAACACAAATAAAAAACAGAGCTGAACATGAACATAATCGCTGAATAAAATCGATCCTGGAATTTGTTTACAGTGCTTTAGGGCAACCTCTCCTTGTCATTTACGTGTGTAAGAGTGGAAGGCTGAATCACGCATAATTTCTACACTCGTGATGGATGCGCAGACGGTACCTTATCGATCTACCCTCTCTACTTCTTTGGTACCTACCTAAATAAATAGTGATTTCTTATCAACATGACGAACATTACCAACGTCATATGTCATGCTACAAGAGGTAGGGATGTTCGATATACATCGATGCATCGAAAACATCGATATTTTCGATGCGATGCATCGGTATTATGCGATGCATCGAATGCTTAGAAATATATTCGATACATCGATGTATTTTTCTCGATATATCAATTGCCTAATAACAAGAGTTTTTACTTCAAATGAAAACATCTCGGAAAACATAGTCTTTATAAATTTAGTAAAAAATAAACTTTTTATAATTTTATTTTTTATTTAACCAATTCTATGAATCGCAAACATCGATTATTTTTTGCGTAATACTGGTATACCTATATACATCTAGAAAAACATTTTACATTTCTCTAAAAAAAGGTTTTGAGTTTCAAATGTTGATATTTTCGATGCATCGCAAACATCGATGTTTTTCCCCGATGTATCGAAAAGTATCGATGTCACGTAACGATGCATTACATCGGAAAAAACATCGATGTATTTTGTCAGTGGACATCCCTAACAAGAGGTTTTTTCGTTCGTCCCACTGGTGTAGGAATGAACTACACCAACGTACACTAAACCTTTCGTTCGGCCCGGTGTAAAATCCACTAAACCTTCCTGTCGGCGATGTGGTATCCACTGGTGGATATTTTCTCTACCAGCTATTTAGCAGGAGTGAATTACACTCGACATGTATGTATATAAGGAATAAGGAGGGAAGTAAACTAAGGTAAATAAAGTGGTGTAACTGGTGTAATTTACACTGGTGTACACTTCACCAATATCGAACGAAAGAACCTATAGTTTCTTCAGGATGAAGTTAGACGAGATGCTAAATGCCACTGGTAGCTCCATTTAATGCGCATGCTCGCTAAATGTGTCATCAAAATTGGCGCCGTTTTTAACTTGTCATTCTCTCCTTTGTTCATTCTAGAAGAGTGATAATTGTTGTTTATCAAAATGGAATGTTGTAATACTCCGTTTGTGAGAAATTGTTTTCTAAGAAGTCCAATTTAAATAGACATAGTCGAGAAGTACACGGTTTGGAAACAGAAACAGGACTGCAATACCTAACTCATCCTACCAAAAAAGTGAAAGTTTAATACAGCAAGTTCACAATTACAGGATATTGTATTTGCAAATAAAAATGGTAAAAGTTTCCCTTTTATTCCAATATGATGTTTTAAGCACCAATATTTGAAAGCTGGAAAAGCAATTTTGAAATGGTTAATATAAGTGTAACTAATATCTACACTATAGCTAGAACGTAGAAGAGTACTGGAGGAAATGTTATTTATTATAACCACAATTTAACAAAAAAACAGATAAGATGAATAATTTTCAGTTGTTTAAAACATTTAATGCAAATTTAACAGGTAAAAGCAATGCTCAGAACTATGAAGTCCTTTGTTGAAAAGTCACAGAAGTTTTGTAAATTAGATGTTATTGCTTGTTGTTGCACAAGTCATATAAAGCTAAGAGATGATGAGAATAAGCAGTATATGTACCCTTTCAAAATATACATTATGGTCACAATCTAGATTTGCAACACTTGAGAATTTCAAAAGTGAATAAAGGGTCTACTACCTAATAGCTTCAAAATTATTTGCATTGTGGGTGTATACAAAATCAGGTAAAATAATATTGGGTTTTATTGTAATAACATATATTTTTTTAATAATTTGACTATATTATTATTATACATAATATATATTTTCAATAAAAATCTTTGTTTTTATTGGTTATATAGGTAATTTTATTAGGTATAGTCACAAGTTTAAAATTAACATTCCAAATATGATTATGGCTTATATCGAAACATTTGTAGTGCGTAATTACATAAATATACCTAATGAAATTATATGACTGATAAAATTCATGGAAGTTTTTTAATGAAAATGTATAGTTTTATAACTATTAGTCTGTCTCTAGGAACCATTTTTTATGAAAAACGTTTCAATCTAGGTACTTGGAAAGTTAAAAGAGATTAATATCTTTACTAAAAACAGAAGGTATTGATAAAATGATCTCATCTTATTTGGGTTAATGGATATATTATTTTGATAGCATATATTTTTGTTAATTTATTAAATAGTAAAAAAAAAAACAAATCAAAAAATTGTTATTTGTAAATCAGACATTTGTTAAATTACAGAAATATGATTGTCTTCAAGAACAGCAGCAATAAAGCTCCCAATAAAAATATTGTTCCCCGTTTCAAAAATGATCAATCATTTTTGCGATATTGTCTATCTGCATCCATGATAACTCAAAAATTGATAAAGAGAATAACATCAAATTCTAAACTTAAGGTTTTTTTTATTCTGAAATGAGCTGATTAGATTTTCCACATAGAGCATCTGAAGGGTACTTTATGGGGGTTGTTTTCTACTGTTAGGTTTATTTTTGTTCAGATTGCAGAAGAAATAAATTCTTGGTATAACAGTTGTAATTACAGGCAATTTCAGGGTGGAACAATAGGATCTATGTGCTGTTTTTAGTGACATGTGCTCTAAACAAAGCAAGCTGTGAGCCTCACACTAGATGCCAACCGTAAGGGGAAGGTGTTCATGAGAAAAATTTCCACCACAGTAATAAAAAAGAAAAAAACGATTTTTTAAAAATCTGCACACCTATGTATTATGTAATAAGGTGGTAATAGTAGAAGTTTTAAAGTCCACAGAATCCTGATCTATATTATAGTAAATATTGGATTTGCAATTAGTATATAAATGTAGAAGTTCATTAGCTGTGATTATATTTTGAATTATTTTGTCCTATATTTGTAATTATAATTAGCCATTGTTTTGACATCAATCGTAGGCATATATAGGTGGAATAGATATACTTACCTATTATGAACAACTTATTTTTCATTTTATTTCAATAATACACTACTTTATTTATGTTTTTTTAATATTATTTTTATTTTCAGTAATTATATTATTATTTTTATATATCTACCTATATATGATATAGATATATAAGATTATAAACTTCTTAAAAATATAGGTACATAAGGTACACCATATTTTTGTGTTTTATTTATTTTCCTAAACAAAACGTTATGATCATTATTGGCCTTGTCGGATAACCACAAATCTGGCTTATCTACTACAAATATGAAAGAAACATTAAGTTTATCTGTAAAAATATTAAATTAAAATCACATTATTCGTTTTATTAAGAAAAAATTCGAAATACCAGTTATTTATATTAAAAACATTTTAATCACTTATTTTGAATATTCTATTTACTGCATTCATAATTTTTAAAACGCCCTCCATTATTTAAATACATTAAAAAACTATTTAAACACCTATTTTTAATATCCTTACTTACTGTATTAACAGTTTTTAAAAGTCCCTTCATTTTTGTATCTGACAATTATTGAAATACGTAAAAAGATTCCTTTTACATGTTTTTAAACTTTGCCGCGTATATTTACATCATTCTTATGGCAATTTAGCGAGCATGCGCATTATATGGAGCCACCAGTGGCATTTAGCATCTCGTGAAGTTAGCCCATATTACCACTCACTAGATTGTCACAATATTTCCTACTTTCAAAATAAATTTAAAACAAGCAAAATTAGAGAATGAAATATAATCTTTTATTAGAAAATTCCTACTACTACTTTAATATCATAATTTCATAGTTTTTAATCAGTCCGCTGTTAGCACAATAAAACAACAAGGTAGCTGAATACACATATTAACCAAGGCATATTGGAAATAGGTTCATTTGGAATAAGAAGACGATATAATTCGATAGCTAACGGAGTTGATGATACTTTTGGTTTTAGTCTATAGTCGAAAGCTGTGATAGGAAAATATAATACTGAGAAGGTATTAAAGTGTATTATTTTATAACTTCAGCATTTATATTTCAATTTATTTATATTATTATTAAATGATATATGCATATTTTGTAAAGGTACAATAAAAATAATGCAATCATGAAGCAGATACCGAGGTACCTATGGAAATAAAAATTTACCTGTGAAAGCATTTTGTTAAAATACTGGTGGACAGAAAAATATCGAATTTGTTTCAACCTATACGTTCTCACTGTATATTGAAAAATCCAGGG